>JANHFP010005498.1:209265-223074 GCA_032468135.1 Calamaria suluensis | reverse complement strand
AGGATTCTGGGAGTTGAATTCCACCAGTCTTAAAGCTGACAAGTTTGGGGACCTCTGGTTTAGATCATGGTTATCATTGCAGTTATTATTTGAACGAGGAACACAATAAAAGGACACCTGACCTTGAATCAGCTTTTTTCTGAGCCAATGGGGCTACGCGACTCAGCCTCAGGTTCTGACCCATTTGTTGGAATAGGGCAAACCCCATCATCCTGAGCAATGGCTGAGGGGAGTTGTAGTCCGACCGATCTGGAAAACTCCCGGCTGGGCCACAAGTCGAATTAGCCCAAGAGGTTTAGCAAGCAAAATGCCCAGAAAGGCTACATTCACACATGCAACTTAATTAAAGAATCCATTCTTGGTTTGGCACATGTCCTTGAAGACTTGACAAAACGCTACATAGGATGGAAGGCAAATAGGGGGAGGAAAAGAGGAAGGGTAATTAAGTGAGAGACAGAGGCAGGGAGGCTGGGACAGAGGAGTGAGGAAAAGAGAAATTAAGAGAGAAAAAAAGTCTGTTAAATATACAGTATATGTAATGTATATGTAATTTCTTGTTATTATTTAATGGTCGTCCATATTTATTATGTTGGATGATAACATCCTTCAACTTAATTCTTTTAGGAATAAACATCCGTCCTAACATGAACTGCAGGACTAAGAACACAATTGACAGAAGCACGCCAGTTCCTTCTTGGACGAGGAAAGCATCACCGTTAGGATCGATCTAGAGCAGCGCGCCCCTCTACGACTCCCGTCGCGCGCCCAGCCAAGCCTTCGGACGGGCGGGCGTTCGCGTTATTTCCCGAGCTCAGAAAGCCGGAGCCCGTGCGTCAAAAGATGAGTCGCTCCTCCCATTGGCTGTTCCGACGGAGACGCGTCGCACCCCAAACATTGCGGGGCGTGACCAATAGCCAAGCCCGATGCGAAGATCTCGAGAGAGTTCATCTGAAGCTGGCACCGCCATGTTGAAATAGGGAGAGGCCACAGCCAGTTTATGTCGTTCTTCGGATTTTTTTTGTTTTTGAAAAGGAACGCGGAGACCTCAAGGAAGCCTTTGGATCGACGCGTGTCTTAACTTGATTTGCTCCCTCCCAGAAATCCCGGTGGTGTTAAAGAGGCAGGCGGAGGGGACGGCAACAAGAGGATGGTGCAGTCCTGCTCTGCCTACCGTTGCCGGAATCGATACGACAAAGAGAAGCCCATCTCTTTCCACAAGTGAGTAGGGGCGGGGGTAGGAAAACGGGAGCGGGGAGGGGGATGGAAGAGAAAGGGGAAAAAAGAGGCTCTCTCGACCAAGCGGGAGAAGGAGATAGCATTCGCTTCGCGAACAGGAAGGCGGAGCCAGAGCGCCTGCGCGGCCCAAAGGGGGAGGGACTTTAAATAGTGCGCGGCCTCTCTAGAGGTCGGCGAGAAGGCGGGGCTAAGTGCGCCTACTTGGTCCCTTCGGGTTTTTTTTTCTTCTTTAAAAAGTAAGGCTCGAGACGTGCCTGACTGGTGGAACCGAACGCGCGGAAGCGCGCGCGCATGTTCAACCGTCAATAACAGCAAAGCGGCGCTTCAACCTTTCTGACAGGCTGGGAGGGAATGGTTTACCAATGATTGCTTAAAATAATCATGATTAAGATTGGGGAAAAGCCGGATCGATAGGGATTGCTCCCTCCTCCTTTTGACCCTGGTATTGCACACGAATGCTGGCTGGTCTAATAAAAGTTTCTCCCCCACCAACCCAAATAAAGCAAGGAAAATTCTCGTTTTGTTGAAAACAAGTAGACCTAGGGCTGATTTTGGGCTTTAGGTGTACAGGTAGTCCTCGACGTACAACAGCTCGCTTAGTTGACCGTTCCAACCACTTTAAAAAATTGACGTCAATTTTTCACACTTATGACCGTGGCAGCATCCCCATGGTCATGTGTTTTTTACATTTGGATGCTTGACAAAGGACTCATATTTATGACGGTTGCAGTATCTTGGGGTCATGTGAGCACCTTTTTGCAATCTTCTGTCAAGTAAAGTCGACAGGAAAACCAGATTCACTTAACAACTCTGTTTCTAGTTCAACAACTGCACTTAACAAATGTGACGAGAGAAGTCATAAAATGGAGCAAAACTCAACAAATTTTTCGCTTAGCAACATAAATTTTGGGCTCAATTGCCATACGTTGAGGACTAATTGTACAAGTACTTCTTGACCTAAAACTATAATTGCGCCTAAAATTTCCTTTGCTAAGCAAGACAGTTGTTAAAATAAATTTTGCCCAATTTTAGGACTTTTCCTGTTATGGTTGTTAAGTGAATCTGCAACTGTTAACTTAGAAACACAAGGGTAAGGGTATCTGGCTTCCCCATTCACTTGTTTGTCAGAAGATTGCAAAAGGTGATCATATGACCGGCCCTGGGATCTTTCAATGGTCATAAATATAAGCTAGTTGCCAAGTCTCTTAATTTTGATCATGTGACCACAAGGATGTTGTAATGGTCATATGTATGAAAAATGGCCATAAGTGACTCAGTGCTGTCAAATGGTCAGTAAATAAATAATTATAAACTAGCTTATGGCTATTTTTGGACTTTAGGTGCACAGGTAGTTTTTGACATACAACCACAATGGAGCCCAAAGTTTATGTTGCTAAGCGGGTCATTTGTTAAGTGAGTTTTGCCCCATTTTGCAACCTTTCTTGCTACCATTGTTAAGTAAATGATTGCAGTTGCTAAGCTAAAATCATGTTATTTGCAAATGAATCTGGCTTCCCCATTGACTTTGCTTGTCAGAAATTCACAAAAGCTGAACAAATGACCCAGGGACACTGAAACCATCATAAATACAAGCCAGTGACCAAGCATCTGAATATTGATCATGTGATAAAAGTGATGCTGCAATAGTCATAAATATGAAAAATGGTCATAACTCACTTTTTTCAGTACGTTGTAACTTTGAATGGTCACTAAATGAACAGTTGTAAGTTGAGCACTATCTATATAACTCAGTTCTGTTTATTAAACTACCATACTGCTTTTTTAATAAACCCAGTAGTCAGGATTATTCTCATAAAAATGTAAGAGCAGCTGAGTTGACCTGCACCAAAGAAGAGATTATAAATTTAACTGAAAGTTTACAAATAAAACATGCACATTTGTGAATGTCCAGAAGCTCATCTTGACTGAATATGTGCTTTTGAGAACTTTAAAGTTTGCATGCTATCTGTAAATCAATAGTTGGGTTAATAAAATTATTTTAATACTGATTTTAAGCTTTTTATATTTAATGTAAATATTTTCTTTTCTTTGGACAGCAATAAATCTTAAGTATGGGTTTTGTATGCTCCTTAAAAATTTCTACAAACATGGCCTAAAGTTATAGAAACGGGGTATTTCGAAGTTCTCCCCCAGACCATGAGTACAGAGGAATCTAATTTGTTCACTAGAATTGAATGTTGAGACGTCTGTACTGGAAGTCATCTTGCACATATTGATTTTTCTGTTTTTGGTTTCCATTAGCACCTCTCCTGTTACTGGGAGAACAGAAAAATAGAGACCTCTAATTAAATCCAAAAGCTTGATTCCTACCATGTTTTAGGCAATTTCTTAAAAGCACAGCTAAGTGAAAATGTGAGTGCTTCCTCTTCCTTTCCCTCCCACTTCCAGTTTGGTAGTAATAATAAAAAAAATGTTTGATGTACATTTTATTTATAGGTTTCCTCTCACAAGACCTGATCTTTGCAAGAAATGGGAAGCTGCTGTTAGAAGGAAAAATTTCAAACCAACAAAATATAGCAGCATTTGTTCAGAACACTTTACTCCAGATTGCTTCAAAAGAGAATGTAACAACAAACTCTTAAAGGACAATGCTGTACCAACAATATTTTGCCACACGGAACCAAATGTGAAGGTAAATGAAGTTCATAAATTATTTTTAAAGCTTCTGTAGTAGAGAAAATATTTTGAGGCAATGCTGCTATTGCTAAGCAAAAGTATTTTGAAGACAGGATACTGATATGTAGTGCCAGACAGAAGCATATTATATTCATCTATTGATATAATAGAAAGAATTAAAATTCTGTTTCTACTCATTTACCGCTGTTGATTTTTTGTTTTGGATTCTTCTAAAATAAAAACAAAAAATGGTTTCGTTGTTGCAGTTCTCACAGCTTTTTGTATCACTTTTAGACATTTCATCATTCCTGCAAGAATACTTTTAAATTTGATTGATTTCACATGGGTAAATGCAAGAACATGATCAGTGCTTCTGCATCAGACTATCTCATATTTTTTTGGACCATTGCAAGAGAACTAAATATTTACTGTTTTCTACAACCACCTTATTCCATCTCATGTCATATTTATGGACAGAAATATCGTTGCTCCAACCATAATGTCCCGCTTTGTTTTTTTTTCTAAAGAAGGAGAAATGGGGAGAATGATTGGCTTGGAACAATGGATATGTGGGACACAAGTTTTCCTGTCAAATTGCCACTACAGGACTTGGTGGAAATTTAAAGTAAGGTACTGTTTTGTCTACTCAGCAGCCCTTTCAGAACTAAAAACCTAAATAGGAGTCCTTGTATAAGTTATTATTTCCATCCAAGAAATAGCTATATTAATACAAGTAAGTGATGCCCTTTTTAAACAACAAACTGCAACGTTCCATGTTAGGGATCCGCAACCTTTTCAAGCTCTTTTACAATTATGCACTATATTTTAGATGCTAAAATATAATATTAAACAACAAAACTCACATGATACTTGATGGAAGAATATATATATATATATCGATCTTTTATAATTGGCTTATATTTTAAGTTTTATTTTTTTATTTAAAATTCTTCCATATTTTAATTTTTGAAGTTAGAGGGCATACTATAATGACCTAATGGGTTAATTAGGTGAATCAGCATTATCATTTTAGCCATTGTCTATCCACTGCAGGATGAAGACCACTTCTGCATATTTCCAACCATTATGGTCCTGAGCTTTTTTTTTGCCAATTGGGCCCATAATACTTGCTGAAGTTGTTGATACATCTTGTTTTAAGTCTCTTTCGTGGATGTTTTTTATCAAGTGGGATCCATTCTATGACTGTCTTGGCTCACCTGCCATCAGTTCTTGCTATGTAACCAGCCCATTTCTATTTAAATCCTTTTACTTCTCTTGATGATATTATATATTTTTTTTTGTTCTCTAATCCTTGTTCATGTCTTTCTATTCATTAGTGGGTGCTTGAATGGAGGGTGCTTGTGCTTGCATGTGAAGCTCCATTAGCATAACCGTGCTCCACCCAAGTGCCCACTGCTTGCACAAATACAGCTTCGCACATGTTCTTGCCCATTGCTTCTGCTGCCTGGTTTTGAACAGACTGTATCTCGGTAGTGGGCTGCAGCTTGGGTGTTAGGGACCCCTGATTTATGACAACTTTCTTTTTTTTTATAAATATTAAGTCAATATTCTATATGAGACCAAGATATTTTCCTGTAACACTCTCTCTCTCTCTCTCTCTCTCTCTCTCTCTCTCTCTCTCTCTCGATGTTAATGCTACCTTTTTAAATCTTTATGTTTTGATATACCATCCATAAAACCTAACTGCTAATAGGTGAATTTTTTTCTTCCAGTTATTTAATTAATGATGCTTGGAATTGATACGTGCAGTTTTGGGGAAAGGGCTGTGATAAACATTAATTGATCAATTGATTATATGAATTACTTTCTTCTTAGGCACTTTTCTTCCTGCCTAGTCTAATCCCTGTGGTTTTGTTAGCAAGTTTTTCAGAAGTGGTTTTCCACCACCTCCTTTTTATGGCTAAGCAAAAATGTTTAGCCCAAGGTCACTCAGTTGGCTTTATGCCTAAGGCATGACTGGAACTCATGGCCTCTCTGTTTCTAGCCTGATGCCTTAACCACTGCACCAAACTGGCTCTTTTATTAGTGATATAAAGTGCAATGAATATAATCATAATTCAGTTTTAAATGGTTAGGCTTACAATTTATGCTGTAGCATCAGTAATACGAAGGGTTAATTACAACAAAGGCCCTCAGTATTTCTGATCTGCATATAAAATTGCCACTAGGGATTTTCTTATGAGTTAATGGAAAGATTGCCACTGGATAGGCTGTTCAATGCATGGCAATCAGCTCATTTTTCATCTAAAGCAACTACATTTCTGTATACAGTTGTTGTGGATGTAGACCAGTGTTTCACTTACTGAAGCATTTAGCTAAAATGTAGTAACACTAATAATCAACCAGGACTTAGCATAGCTAATAACACCTCAGTACTGCTAATGGAGGATAGGATTTAACATGCATGTTAAAATCAACTTCTGTAAGATAGCAAGCCTGGAGATGAGGTGAGAGCTCATCAGCCTCTATCACTATCATGTAGACATTCATGAATTGAATGTTTCTAGGTGTAGTTCCAATTCCTTTCCTATAACTATTAATTATAGCCAATTTTTTTTGCATGAAAATAAACCCACCTTACTATCTGAATCTTAACACATTTTAATGAAATTATTTCAAAATAACTTTTCAGTGCAACTGATAAGGGTAAAAAAATAATAATCACTGACTCATGGATTAGTCATTAGTGCTTCACTTACTGAAACATTTAGCTAAAATGTAGTAACACTAATAAATCTGTTTCAGTTCAATTCAAGTGTATTTATGGTAATTAGTATAAAATACAAATAGCACATACAAGAATTATATCAATCATAATTTGAGATAGGATTTCACAAGTTTTCAAAGATTATTGAAAAAATAGCAGTTAATCAAATATATGTAATACTGCTACAGGAATATATCGATAACATATGCATAGTTATTTTTCTTCAGAATCTTCCAAATTGGGGAGATTAAATCTGTTCTCAAATCTATATAAAATTGTAATATAATTAGACATTGTTGGAGAGAGATTGGCCAAACCAAAGGGAGAAGTCAAGTGGGGAATTAGTCTGGAATCATATGTAGGCACAAAAGGCACAAAAGGGCAAGGACCAATCCCCGTTGAAGGCCTTTGAACCATGTGTAATCTGGCTCAGGTACAAACTGCAAGTCTGAGAAGATTTCTGTGAAATAGGCTGGAACAATAAAGTAGCTAATTGAACTCTTCATGTGGGGATCTGATTGTTTGTGACTGACTAGACATGGGCAATGTTCTCTGTTTGAGACTTTATTGACCTCACATTTGGGTCAGTTCTTAGTCTAGCATTAACTGTCAGATAGTGGGGTTTCTTTCTTGAAAAAAACAAATTGATTCTGATTTAGTTTATTTGGGGGTTCTCTCTGCCTCTAATTATATGCTTTTTGTGTCCAGTATAGGTAGTTCTTGACTTATGACCACTATTATACTCAAAATTTTATGTTCCTAAGCAAGGTGGTTAAGTGAATTTTGCCCCATTTTACAATCTTTCTTGCCACAGTTGTTAAATGAATCACTGCAGTTGTTAAGGTAGTAACACAGTTAAATTAATCTAGCTTCCCCATTGACTTTGCTTGTCAGAAGGTTGTAAAAGGTGATCACGTGAACCTGGAACGGTCATAAATAGGAATCAGTTGCCAAGCATCTGAATTTTAATCCGGTGACCATAGGGATGCTGCAATGGTTGTAAGTGTGAAAAGCAGCCCTACGTCACTTTTTTAGTGCTATTGTTGAATGGTCACTAAATGAACTGTTGTAAATTGAAGACTTCCTGTATATAGTAGAATTGAAGTGATGGACCTAGGCATCCAAAAATATGGATTAAGTATTTCATATCGTTGCAACTGTGAGCATATGGGTCATTCTTTTGTTATCTGAAGATAATTTTATAATTATAATTTTATAATTATAATCCTTCATGCTCTATGTAGAATAGCATTTACACAGGTATAAACTAATGATCTGTCTTCAGTGGTTACAAATTATTCTGTACTAGGATTGTGTCTCTGGATTCTCAGATGCCAAAAATGAGTCTGTAGCGCATATGTTACTAAATTTCCCCTTTTTACACAACTGGCATCTTGAATTTGTATTAGTTTACTCATTGTCCATTCAGTATTTTCAAGGGGAGGTCAGGTATGATAAGATTCTGGTGAGAGCGGACTTCTCTATTCTGTTCATTTGCAACACTGATGAAACATATTGTTCCCCTGAAAGTTTTGCTAAACTTTGAAGCTGGTTTAGGTGCAAAGAAAATAATGAAATTGTTATTTTCCCCAAGCATGAAATTTTGAAGCTTGTCACCAGAAATGCATTATGTTACCTTTTAATGAAACAACTGTAAAATATATCTTCTTGTTTTGCTTTTTAGTCTGAAGGCACACAAGAACCCCCTGAAGTACCAACGCCCCCTTCTCCTTCGCCTCCACCACCTCCGCAAACGTACCCAAGATTGGTAGATCCAAGCATTGGATTACTGATGCCACCACTTCACACTCCCAATAATATTGCTGTATTTTGTGATCACAACTATACCGTAGAGGATACTGTGCATCAGAGAAAAAGAATCCAGCAACTGGAAGAGCAGGTGGATAAACTGAGGAAGAAACTTAAGACTGCCCAGCAGCGATGTAGGCGTCAGGAAAAACAGATTGAAAAACTACGAGAGCTTGTTCAGTTTCAGAAGGAAAAAGACGTGCTGTCGGGCAAAGGTGGTTATGTGATTCTGCCTAATGACTATTTTGAAATTGTAGAGGTCCCTGCCTAGAAGGGCTAGCATTGTCAATTTGGAACACTGCCAAAGTTAGCCTCATCAGACTAACCCACCTGTTCAGTTTAAAAAAGCAAGACTTTTTAGTTCTGTATATTAAATACTTCAGCCCTTAAAAACAATAAAAGTTGCTAAATAATCATTTGTTCGTGTTGCCTAGTGCTGGTCTTTTTATTGAGCCATTGCTCAACAATGGAGCTGGTGATGCTTAAATGTAGAGAATGATTGACAGTAGCATACTGTGCTTGCTTATATGTTGCTAGATGCGATGGGATTTGACTCAGTAGAAGGAAATACTGAGCTGTAATAAAAAAGGTAAATCTTGGGAAAGCAAAAAAGCACCAGAAAAGAATTCAAGTGCCTCCACCTTAATTCTGTTAGGGATACGTTGAACTGGAAATATACTTTGTCAGGCTTTCAAGATTATGTATCAACAGCATTCAAGTGCATTCCAAGACTCTAGTGACTCTTTTTTCTGACTCTACCTATTTCAAAGAGCTGATATTGGCATTGTCCTCCCCTTTCTCTCAGGAAATTCACATTCCAGCAAACTCAGAAATCTATGTTCAATGATTCATTGCTTTATGAAATATTTCTATAGCATTCATGATAAAGTATGATAAAGCCTGGTGGCTATTATCTGTGAGTCACTAAAACCTTTGTTCACATTCTGTCTCCCTTGAGTAACTTAGGCCAGTTGTGTTTCCTCAGCCTCTGAAAAAAAATATTTATGTGGCTTTTCTGTTCCAATGTGTGAGCTGGATTTGCAAAAGATGGCTACAATAGGTCATCTTTCATTGTTCAATTGTATTTTAAAAATGAAAGAACAAAAAAGGCAATGTTGGAGAAACATACATAGAAATTCTAACCAGCTCTTAGAATAGTGCCTAGATAGTAGTGGGACTCCAGTTCAGGTGCTAGACTATTAGAATCGAATGAAACGTCAATTTAATGAACTTCAGTGCACCATGGTTCACGTGCAATCAATCACATTGCACTGGTCATTTATGTCAATTGCATAAATTCAGATCATTTGCCTGATAACTTAATCATGTAAATGATACAAATCAGTTTGTCCCAATGATATACTTTCATGCACACTCCCCATAATTAGATTGTTAAAGCGAGGGTGTAATGTGCTTTACTTAGTACCCACTTGGAAAGAATTGTGCTATTGTGTCTGAAGCTTTCGATGATCTGTGGAAGCTCATGTGAAACAACTTTGAAGTTAGGTTATAAATAGATGCATTACAATTGTTCAGATCCACTGTATCCTAAAACTGGTAAAGGATATATCCAGCCACTGCTAGCTTGAGCTAGAGGTCACATAGAGCAGCAGTCTATATCAAGACAAGAGCTGTAAACAATCCTTCAAATTTATATTCAGTTTCATCCTGTTCATTTTCCAATTTGGCACTCGTGGTGTGACAGATTCAAAATAAACATCAGAATCACAAGATCTAGATCAGATGAAAAAAATGGTTTCACGGCCTGCGTTCAACATGATGATGAGTGATGGTGTGCAAGCTTCTCTGACCGCCTTACATAGGTTTCCAGTTGCAACGCAAAGTCTTGATTTTAACTTACAAAACCCAATATGGCTTGGTATACAGATAATTGCAGTGCTGCCTTCACTTACGACAGAATGAGATGGATGGATGGAGTCACTGAAGCATTCAGCATGAACTTAGGTGGATGCCAGAGGATGGTGGAGGACAGGAAGGCCTGGAGGAACAATGTCCATGGGGTCGCAATGAGTTGGACATGACTGCACAACTAACAACAAACACTTTTTCTGGGGAAACCTTCCAGTGAATTCCAGTTTCACAAGCTTAAGGAAATGGAAGTCAGGAGGCACCAATCCTCAATTGTTGCTCCATCCTTATGAAATATACTTCTTGTGGAATTAAGATTTGCATCATCTCTCAATATTCTGGGAATATCTTAAAATAGAACTTGATAGAATACTTGGGGATTTGTTAGATGCTGCTAGCTTTAATTTCAATGTAATGGTTGCAATTCACTTTTGCCTTGTATTTTGATTGCTATTTATTTTTTCCTGTTACAATTATACAGTACAACATTTACATTATTAGATTTTTATTATGCTTATTGGTTTTTGTGTTGTTTTCATTGGGTTACGTAAAACACTTTCAATCTTTGCCAGTATATAGCTAGAATAAATGAATATACATATTGATCAGGTTTGTACATTATGTTAAATCATTTATTTAATCATGGTTTATTGAGTAAATCAGAATTACTGGTAGCTGGGTGCAGAGCACTCTATTCCATAAACAATTATTTATAGATTACAAATGTGTACATTTATATAACATCTTAAGCAGTAGTGGGTTTCAAATCCCATTGCTACCGGTTTGTTCGTGGGTAAGTGCACACATGCGCAGAAGCATCGAGTGGGTGGGTGGAGCCTCCCACCGCTGCCATTGGGTGAACCGGTAGCAACTCACCACTGACCTTGTCCTAAACAAGCCACATTGTAGCTTAAATACGCTTTGTGAATCCAGATAATTTGCGGGATTCTTCATGGAGTCGGAGTCATTTTATTTAATTCACTAACAAAACAAAAAAGTGTCAATTGATTAAAATGAAACAAGGTATAAAATCATAAAACAAGTAAAATTTTAAATTAAGGTTTGAGAATTTGAGGTGTAAAAATAGCATAGTAAAGTATGCTAAAATTTATATAAACAAATAAATGATTGCACAGAATAAAGTATACTAAAATTACCAATCTAAAATATATAGAACCATTATAATATAAAAAGCTATGGGACTCTTCATGAAATATCTTGGTCAGAGAGATGAGAGCTGCTTGCCAACGTCTTCACTAAAACATTTCCCCAAACTAGTAAACTACTCTAGCAATTGCATGCTTTATTAAATTAAAAACCTTTGAAGAAATCAATTTTAAATGTATTAATTTAAACTGGGAAGATTTTATTGTTCTAAGACTACCATACAAGACCTAGTAAATTAATTTGAAATAATGATTATATAAATATTGGCACATTCCCTTCCGCCCACTGCTTTTTTAGTCTCTTAAATGTATATATCAGTGATGATATAATGATGTCACAATTCCTCCCTTTCTACCTTACAAAAGGTTAATGTTAGTGAATGTGACTGAGTTCCTGAGAAGACATCTGGTTAAGGTAAAGCTTATTAGATGTCATTGTAACATATGGAAGATCTAAACTGTTATCCAAATTACCATTCTTTATTGATAAGAAAATACTGAATATATTTAATACAAAGGATGATAGCTTCTTTGAGTACACATGGCAGCAGTTACAAGGTTATAGACTCGTAATGTTTAAATCAAATTTATTTGTGAGATTTACTGTATATCCTACACTTTGTTCTTAAGCCGGAACAGTATCTCAAGTAATCCTTTCTCTGATTATTTTTTACCTCAGCAACAATCCTGTGAGGTAACATTGGGCTGAAAGAGAATGACTGTCCCAAATTTTGTAATCAAAGGTGGACTTGAACCTTCCTCATTAAATCTTTTGTAAGGGTCTCTGATGAAAGAATAGAATTTTATTGACCAAGTGTGATTGGATACACAAAGAATTTGTCTTGGTGCATATGCTCTCAGTGTACATAAAAAGGGATACATTCATCAAGAGTCATAAGGTAAAACACAATGATAGTCATAGGGTGCAGATAAGCAGATAAGCAAAGAATGATTGTACCATGAAAGCCTCCATGGAATTGTTCTACCATAGATTAGAAAATAATGTACATTTTTTTTGTGCCTATGGATCAATGTCAACTGGTGTTTCCTGGATTACTGCAGTTTTTTTATAATGTTTCTTCAAAAATGGTTTGCCATTGCCTTCTTCCTAGAGCTGAGAGAAAGTGAATGGTCCAAGGTTGCCTTCATGTCTATGGTTGCCTTCATGTCTATGATAGGACTAGAACCCATGACGACCTGGTTTCTACCCAGCATCATAACTAATTGACATTTGTTTGGCGTGCATCTTTTCTTCCATATCTTGATTTTCAATTGAACACAAAAAAAACCACAGCTTTTGATATGCAAATTTTTGAAAGAGTGCTTTGTATTAAGGAAGGCTTCAGGAAAGCACCCTTCTCAAGTTCTTCATTAAGCCACGTGATTCTCTCACACTTCAGTAAAGTTAAGCAGCAGCAATGTTTAATTTTACCTGCTCCAAGTGGTTTTTGATATACTATCAAATACCAACAAAAATAAAGGTAGTAGGGAAATGGGAAAGAGAATGACTTTGGCGAACCTTTTTATTTTTATTCAATTTTACACATTACTGTACTGCCCATCTCCATCACAGACAGATTGCCTCTATGCCTTAATGAGAAGAATTTGGTTTTGACTGCAGTGCCAGAGCACCTTTCTGAAGTAAAACTTGTACATTGTGTACAAGCTTTTGTTTTTTCTTCACTTACAAGAACACATCCTTTAGATCAGGGGTTTCTAACCATGGCAACTTTAAGCCTGGTGGACTTCAACTCCTGGAATTCCCCAGCCAGCAAAGCTGGTTAGGGAATTCTGGAAGTTGAAGTCCTCCAGGCTTAAAGTTGTCAAGGTTGGGAGCCCTCCTGTTTTAAATCAGCAGCCATGCTAGTCTTTCACATATGGGCTATATTTAGAGATGAGCTGCAGCATGGTTTACGTTTGGTTTACTTCCCAACATACTAAGCCAAAATTAAGATCATTTTGGCTTAATGTGATATGTGAATCAAACTAGGCCACACATTATACTAACTCACGATTTGATTAAGCATACTTCATTGAATAAATCACAGCTGGGTTCATCCAACACAGGAAATATATATATATATATATATCAGAGCTTAGCACAGTGTGATCCTCATGGTTGATTTTCTTCATTTTCTATTAATGTTCATAAGACAAACAAGGGGAAAAATACCTTCCCCTCCAAATCAAATATATCCTTCCCTGAATCTCTGTTTAAAACTGACTTGCACCAATCAAAATAGTTTTCTACTAATTAAATGACAAAATGGTTTAGCCCAGGGGTCTCCAATATTGGTAACTTTAAGACTTGTGGAATTCAACTCCCAGAATGCCTCAGCCAGCAAAGCTCCCAATTCTGGGAGC
>JANHFP010005498.1:63073-73090 GCA_032468135.1 Calamaria suluensis | reverse complement strand
CTGGCTGGAGAATTCTGGGAGTTGAAGTCCACAAGTCTTAAAGCTGACAACTTTGCGAACCTCTGACTTAGACAATGCTAAGATGATTTTAAGGGTAGGACACTAATTCTTAATTCCTCTCCCCACATTGGGTTATGCTGAACCTGCAGGGTTTATGACTGGCCAAGCAAGAGACCTTTCATCTTTTTGTGTGGCTTTTTCAAAAAAAGTATTTTTATTTCTTTCAGTATAGGGAAAAAGAAAAACAAGGAAAAGTGAATTTAAAAAAGTAAACAAAAACAAGAATACAGAACAGGCTCTCTCTCATACACAGACTTCTTACCCTTACGGGTGGTATGTGTTTTCCTTAGTCATGGGTTCTCTGGGTCCTGGGAGGTTGAGGGTTCCTGAAGGGTCTTGGCTGTTCCTAGCACTGCACTCCTTTGGGCAGAAAGCTCTGATGCTCTTCCTGGGATCTGTTGGGCCACTTTTCCCTCTTAGATGTCACAGCAGAGGTGGGTCTCAGCAGGTTCTGACCAGTTCTAGAGAACTGGTAGCGGAATTGTTGAGTAGTTTGCAGAACCGGAAAATACCACTCGCTGGCTCCAGAATGGGGTGGGAATGGGGATTTTGAAGTAACCTTCCCCTGGAGTGGAGTGGGAAAGAAGATTTTACACTATCCTTCCCCTGCCATGCCTACCAAGCCATGCCGTGCCCACCAAGCCACATCCACAGAACCAGTAGTAAATTTTTTTGAAACCCACCACTGTGTCACAGCCCCAAGTGTTCCTCGTACCACTGGAACTACTTTGACCTTTATTTTCCTCATCCAGTCTAGTTCCTCCTTCAGGCCCTGGTACTTCTCCAGCTTCTGATACTTCTTCTTCCCCATGTTATTCTTACATGGCACTATTGCATATATCACCTGTTCTTCTCTATGACCTTCTGTGGAATCTCCCATATGGACCTGTGAGGGTCTACTTCATACACTGTGCATCTCAGCTTCAGTTCTTAAATTTATACTGTAATTGTGTGGACCGTGTTGCAGAGTTACTTTCTGTCTTGAAAAATCTTCTGTTTTTAATTTACAGAAGCATCTATGTCAAAAGATCAGTAGCAGAGAAACCCCACTTTGTAATTAGTAAAACATCAGATATACTAACATAAGTCTTAGTTTCAACTGAACTGTAAATCTCTGGTTCCCACCAGCGTAAATGAAACCTCATGACCAACAAAGTATGGGATGATGGATATCTTTACTCAGTGCAGGAACACACTGAAGAAATCATACAATTGTGAAGCCAGCGTTAAACTACATTCCTTGAGTCATCTTAAATACTCTCTTCAATCTTCTCCCATGAATCAGCAATCGTTAGTTTCAGCTTCTTTCTTCCGATTGGTCTGGAGAATCACCACCCCTTCAATTATACAAAACAAACCAGAATCTAACGCAAACTAATTTCCACTCCTGTGTAAACTACATTCCCTTCACAAAGCTATAGCGCCACCTCACCCTGTGAGCCTAATTATGAAGATCTTGCTGTCGAGGTGAGATAAGGCAGATCACGACTTGACATGAGCTTTGCCTATTTCTTTAAAAATGGCCACCTAACTACAAGCCATTGCTTTCAACTCTTTCTTACAACATGAGTCTTCATGTAGGGTTTGGGTTTTCTTGTCCATTACCTTCTTTTGAAATGTTTTCTTGACTTTTTAAGTCTAATTTTAAATATACTGATGAGTTTCATTTGAGTAATAGTCAGACCCGACTCTGCTTCGAATCAGCCATGGTCAACTTAAAGTAATAAAAATAAATGTTTTTCCTTAGTCTTGGCATTTCACAATCATCAATAGCATATTCTGAAGTCTCCCCCCCCCTTGCTTTCTTCTCATGTATACATTTTTGGAATAATACCTCATCACATATGTCATTGCACTTTTGCCCCTCCTCCACTGTAACATTCCCTCCACATGTAAACACTCTAAAATGTAATTTTTAAACATTAAATATTCATCATCAGGAGCACATTACTTCTTCATTGTACTGATTAAAAAGGCTGCATTGGTTTCTTGGGAGTTAAACAAGTGGCATAATAAAACATTGCACGGCAGAAGAGCTAGTCTTATGCCTTTCCATTTCTGCCACATAATACTCTGCGAGATATGAATGTTGCAGGAATCTGAGTAGTAGCACCAAGACATGTTCTTTAGTTGTACGATTGTTTCCCATCTTGCAGATATTTTCATAAAGTTCAAGAACCGTTTTGAGCATTCTCAGTAGCAGAGATATTAGTTTATTTAAAAGCTACCCAACTAAGTCCCCAGTTAAACACAGACTTTGAATTTGATACTTTGTTGAGTATTTTTCATTGAACAAATACAGGTAATCCTTGGCTTACATCAGTTAACTACGGTTCAGTTACGATGGCATTGAAAAGAAAAGACTTATGACCCATCCTCAAAGTTATGACAGTCACACCAACCCCACAGTCACGTGAACATGATTTTGGCACTTGGAACCATCTCACATTTATGATTGCTGCAGTGTGCAGTGGTCGTGTGACTGCGATTTATGACCTTCTTCCCAGTCACCTCCCAAAAAACAGTCAGTGGGGTGAGCTGTGTTTGCATTAGATGCATGATTTGCTTAATGACCACAATAAAATAAAATAAAATGGTCACAAAAGTGAGTTCGATCACACAATGACTCATTTAATGACCTCATCATATAGTAATCAATTATTTGTCCCAATTGTGGTCATAAGTCGAGCATTACCTGTTCAGGAGTTGTACCTTTCTCAGGTCTGAAGCCGGTTCAAAGTTCTTAGCAGTTTTTCTGCCCAACAATTAGAGTAAAATAGAAAATGATAAGAGAAACAAATGAAAACGCTTAGACTGGTTGTGTCAAAATAGCAGTTGGCCTTTTCCCATTCATTACATTTAGCAGGCTTAGCAATCGCTTTCAATCAAATTAAATTTCTTTGACTTCAGTAAATGCAACTTTCCAGTGATTGGATTCTTGGCAAATGTTAATTTCTTGGGAGCAATCAATTTCTTCCTAAAGCTACCGGTAAGCCTTATTATGAAGGATTATAGGTATCTTTAAGAAAGAATCTGTTTCTGTGGCAAGAATAAAAAAGTGATTTTGTGAAAATACCTGAGAAGCGTCTTTCTCTCTCTCTCCACATGAACAGCTTAAGGCTAGTGGAAGGGCTGGAGGAAGCAGATAATTGAAAAATGGTTTTGTCCAAGATCTTTGTAATGAGCGGCTATGCTTCATAGAGCAATTTACCAAACGGCAATATTCTCTGTGAACCGCATTGCTCTCTTTTGTGCACATTCATTCACAAGGCCTCCCTGAAGGGCGCTGAGCGTTTCTGTCTTTTTTCAGGTCCGTATCGTCTTGCTGAACTGGTGCGCTTGGTTTCTCAGAATGAAAAAACCAGGGGAGAACATCAGGCCTCTCTCTTGCCGATACGGCCACCCGAGGCACCAGTCCAGTGTCAGCAGTGTAGAAATGAACATCTTACCAGGACACCATTCCAGCAATGGCAACATGATCTACAGCTACCATGCCATAGAAAACCCCTGCTGCCCACAGAATAATGAGATAGACACCAAGGGCGGAAAGGACCAGAGCTCTTCGCCTGAAGACGACGACAGCACTCAGAGAAAAGTTTTAATGGACACTATCCCAGTGATTGTGAAAATCCTGGAAGAAGTTCAGTTCATTGCAGCCCGTTTCCGGAAACAGGATGAAGGGGAAGAGGTCTGCAGTGAATGGAAGTTTGCAGCTGCTGTCATAGACAGATTATGCCTCGTGGCATTTTCACTTTTTGCCATCATCTGCACACTTACAATTCTCATGTCTGCTCCCAATTTTATTGAAGCCGTTACAAAAGATTTTACATAAGCCTCTCCAAAATGAGTAGAAGAAAGCCCCAGTGTAATTGGAAATTACGAAATGATGCCATTAGTTTTGAAGAACAGTGAGATTTCAAATGGAAATAAAGACTTTCTATGCTGAATTCAGTGTTAAAAAAAGAAGTCGGCATGTCTTTCGAATTCCAATTGTCTCCCCAGTGTTAGTTATTCTAGGTACAGAATTGGCTCTTGTTATTTGTTTCAAATAGTGTCTTCTCCCTATACTTGTGATCATAATCACCAATAATATTAGACAAGAAATCAGATACAAAGCATACATTTTACTGAGTAAATAGAAGAACCTATATGTGCTACTAGGAAACACTAGTAAACATGTTGCTGCATTGGTAACTTCTTCCTAGAAACATGATATTTGCTAAATGTATCGTTTTCAATATTTTTGTTTGGCATTGTTGTTTAACACAGATTTCATCTCCAGTAATGTATTGAATGATGCTGTTAGTTGCTGCTTGCCAAATAAATGGCAAGTTTTAGCTTTCACTATCACTGTGATAATCCAAAACATTTTCCACTTGATAATAATGTGAAGTCAATGCAATACTTTTTTCTAATAAGTTAAAAATGTTTTCATTGTTGAATATTCTGTTTTTCTATTACATAAATTACGCCCTTTCCCTAACTTGCGTGCTGTGGCTGCACACTTATTATGTTTGTCTTTGAATTTATGTCTGAATATCTCCAATGTCCTTAAATTGCACCAACCTTATTGATTTTAATTCTTTTACAATTAATATATACCGCAACCCCAAATGTGCATGGAATGCAGCACGTTCCACTTATTACTGACAACTATTGATAGAAATTGGAGATAGAGTGAGATGAGCAAAATTAATGCACGTCAAAGCAAGCTTCACTTTTTCTGCACTATATTGCTTTGAATGGAATACACATTCCCTTCACACCTAACTGCATATTAAAACCTGGTCATGACTCCTTATGATTTTTACTGTCTACAGAAAACAATAGCAATGTGTTTTTCCCTATAGTATACAAAGATTCAAAAGCCTGTAAGATCACAGAAAGATGTTGTTAATCTAGCTTCCCCCCCATTAGACAGCACGGTTAATGAATAAAGGAATTGTTCATTCTAAGTCCCCAGCACTGAAATAGTGATTTGCCAAACACAAGTAATCACATCATACATTAAACTCACTCAAGATCACAATTTGTACCCATCAACTCTTGGAAGTATACAATGTAAAAATTTTCCAACTGTTTGCAAGCTGCCAAATTGTTGTGATGATATCTTTCCCCGATAATTATTTCAGATGGAAGGTTTGAGAGAAACTGAGGAAGGATTTACAGCATTTTACAGATAAAACAGAATTAGCCAAAACCATTGTTTTTTTTAAAAGGATCATCTTTTATAATCAAATCACATTTACAAAGAAAATGAAATATAAAGACTAAAAGGATAAGATTCACAATAAGTTAATTTGATACAAAACATGCACTTTTTGAAGACATTTTTAGACACCTGTATTACTGATGCAAAAATCCATATGACCTACCAGTGAATGCATGTAAAGGAATTGAGAGAAATGAAAAGGGAATATTGATTCCAACATGTTGATAAAATGTAATGCACTTTAAAAAATGAAATTGAAGAGAACTGTGGCCTTTTGACAATGTGTTTATACAGGAATCTATTTCCACAGGCATGACAGTGATGGAGTGTTACTATTCCCCACCTGGAATAGAATCTCAGCATGATGCCAAGGTCTTGCTAGAAGACAGAAACCCTACCCTGCTGATTATTCATTTAGCTGGCAAAGTAATGCAGATCCTTTGGATATCCAATAGTCGCTTGGTCTTTTTGAAGGGAGTAAGACGGTAACCACAAAATTGGTAGAATGACCTAATTACAAAAATGAAAACTGTTAGTGTTTCAAAGTCCCTGTGCTCCTAAGCTATCATTCCCCACCCGAATACACACAAAACCCAGAATAAGATCTAGAAGAAAGAAAATAATAGAACTTGCTCATTATATTTGGTTGAGAGAGGTGGGCAACCTTTGGTGTGCTGCCAATGTTAAGCAATTGACATGCATGTTGGCAGAGGTGAACAGAAAACCTTTTCATCTTATTAGGAGGTGAGAACTGTAAGAACTATAAGGAACTATAAGAAAGAAGGAGCTCATAATACTTTCTTCCTCAATGCAGTATCACGCCTGCCTGAGTTCCCCTGCTGATCTGATGACTGCTGACAGAAGGGCATGTGAAGGTGACATCAGGAACTAGGGCCAGAGAAAGTCATCCAGGCAGTCTGCTTTGGAAGCTTTGGGGTCTGCATGCAGCCCATTGGAGGCCTAGGATTCCCAATGAATTGGGTCAACTTGTGTGCAGCTGTGGAATAGGCTAGCTTTTCTGGAAGGGGAAAAAGTCTATATCTGCAAAACTGCCTACTCTTTTGGCAAGGTGCACCTTGATGTACTTAGGTAGTTTCAAAATGCAGGTACCATTAATCAAGAGACCTGCATGTATATTTTGGGTTAATGTGACATTATTCCTCAGATACTTGCTTGCCATGTGCTTAAAGAAGGCACACAAGCACACTAAACCATAATGCTTGAAAATCATGCTTCTACCATTCTAGGAAATAAAAAACGTTCCATAAAATTAAAAACAAAGATTTCTTCTGGTCCATTGGCTCAAAAAAAAATAAAGACAAATTCTAATCTGATGTCAGCAAACAAGGGCCCAGAGCTATGCTGGCTGGAGAATTCTGGGAGTTGAAGTCCACAAGTCTTAAAGCTGACAAGCTTGGAAACCTCTGATTTAAAGGAATTTATTTATTAGTTGAAATTCTAAAATTCTGCCAATTTGTTTTTTCTTCACTACTGATAGGAAATTCAGCTGAACGGGGCAACAATGCAGTCAGAACTTGAGGCTGTTGAGCTGGCCATAAATAACCATCAATGTTGCAAGATTATCTAGCACCTTCATCTAAGAAGGCTTTTAGTTCATATGACATACTAGCTCTATGAACGATTTCTATGTTTATATTACCAGTAGTGTAATGAAGGAAGCATATGGGAACCAGCAAAACAACCAACCAACCAATCAATCAATCAATCTGTGATGGTTTTTCATCAGTGCTACTAACTTTTGAGCTGAGCTGAAACAGAAGTTAGCAACAAATGTCACATCCTTATATACTGTTCAGCTTCAGTGGAGTGGAATGGCTCCAACACATCACTACTATTCAAATTACCTGGATTTTTTCATTTCCACTTTCTTATTTGTAATACTAGGGAAGTATCTATGATACTAGTGTCAGGAAGCTGGAATATCAGCCCACATTCTTTGACTCATGCGACATTGCCCCCACTTGCCACATTCCCAGAAGCAAGTTCACTGATAAACAGGAAGAGTGCAATCTGCACTCTTATTCTGTGAGTTATTTGCAGAGAGGAAGATCTCTTGCCACAAAGCATACATCCTTTTTAAGGAAAAGGAATGACTTATTTGATAACTATCCAAAGAACTTGAGTCTGCACTTTTTGTACCAGCTTCCACATAAAAAAAAAAAGGAAACGTACTTGCTTTTTAGGAAGGATTTATCTATTCCCAGGATCTGGTTCAGAAGTAGGACTTATTCCAAGTACATCATTTTGAAAGCCCTTGTAAATACTATCGATGTAAAAAAATTTCAAGAGTGGGACTTTGGTAACATCAATTATTTCCCTGCATTATTTTTTAATCATAATAATGTCATGACGGGACTTTACTTTTAGGCCTGTGGCCATTTATCAAGCTGTTCTTCAGCCTGAATCATTGGTTCCTGGTGATCTTTTGCACCCTTGAATTAGATGGGGGATTCTCTGAGATACCTGTCCTAGGAAGCCCTTTCAAAGCATCACCTGGAAGATGACTGTTATTTGGGGGTTCAATAAAAGTCATTTGATAGGCTGTCATTCATGTATATTTACCAAGTTGATATTAAAAAATAATTACCCGTGGTGGACAGAGTTCCTGCTCTAGCTCCAGTTTTGTAGAGGGGTGCATGATACAGAGAGATGTGGGGCTCATAATTTTGATGTGGCTCAAAATGAATTACTGGAAGCATTGGGTTCATTTGTCGAGGTAACGCATCTTCTATAACCATGTCGTCATCATCCCAACGACTGGCATCCATAAACATGCCATGAACCAGCACCCCATCCTTGGGAGAAGGCAACTGAAGAAGAAAAAAGATGGAAGGCGAGAGTCAAAGCTGAGCTAATCATTCATTAGTGCTATCAAGTTCCTACCTTACTCAGGTACATATTCTTGAAATACAGTGAAACATTTTTAAAAAGTATCAGGAATCAACCACTGTACAAGATAAACAGGATGGTTTTATATAAAGATATTTCAGGTGAATTCAAGATTGTCCTTCTTTGTTTGCTGGATAGTCATTGCAGTTATAGATTTATAAATACCTTTTCATCCATTGGTAGTTCACTGCCAAAGTAGCACATTTTTGCAGCTTCTGCTACTTGTGCTTGGTCTCTGTAGACAGGAATGACGTTGTAACTAAAACTAAGCTCATCAATTGGTAAGTTATATTTTCGAGCATGATTCTGAAGAGTTCCTGAGAAATAAAAATGAGCCTGGTTCTCTTTTTAAGAACAAATAACCAGTCATCAAAGAACCATTAACAATGCACAGTAATTGGAATTCTATTTGCCCTCACACAAACTCAGAAATATGTTCTATATTTACAATCTCTCTTGGCAAAGTGCACTTCGTAATTTAATCTTCAATATTGTAAAAACCTTTTTATACAGCAATGCTTTATTATACTACCTCACTGTTCCAAGCCATCTTTTTTTCTTTCTTTTTTTTAAAAAAGGGAACCATATTAGTTTGAACAATTATTATGGCCCTAATATATTGGTTTATGTACGAGTACCATATTGGTGTTTTATTTATTATTTTTATTACCTTTGTTAGTTCACAATAATAGCATAAAGGAATAAAACTTCCTAGTAAATTATGAGAGGGCTTAAGGACCTCCCTTTTGAAAGTCAGGCAGAGCATGATTTCTACTGTATTGCAGAGTGAATATTTAACAACTATATTTTCCAATCCACTTGAGATGCTTTTCCCTTATTCTAGACTTCTTCTATCTTGGAGCAGGCAATACATCATAAGTACATACTGTATGGTTTTGTAGGATGTTTTGCTGTCAGACCTTAGAGCCACAGAAACATGGTTAACTGGAATTGATGTGCAAGATTGCTTCTGACTATGAACTGATTTTCAAAATGGAGAAAAGGGAAAGGACTGTCTGCTTGATATTATCCACTGCCTAAAACAGCATTAGATAAAAATGCTGCTTCAGATGCCTTCTTTGCTGGATACTCCTTTCAAACGAAATGAGCTATGCCAGGGCTCTCCAACCGTGGCAACTTTAAGCCTGGTGGAGTTCAACTCCCAGAATTCCCCATCCAACAAAGCTATACAACCCATGATTTCAACTTCAGTACACTATTTGCATCTCTCCCCTCTGCTCTTCCTCACTCCAGTTACAGCAGCAGCAGGGAACTAGAATTTATTCTACTCCAAATTTGCTCCAAATGTATTGGCATGTTATCCTTTCATTGGCACAACGGGGAACATGCTTTCAGGATACTAATTCAGTGGCTTTACGGCTTCTCCCTTTTAATAATAGCTTTATTTCCTTTTTGTGCAGATTGAACCGCAAGGGGTTTTTGGGGAGGCCTCAGGCCCTGCAGGGCAGGACACTGATTTTTTTTTTCTCATTGATCAGCTGGCAGAAAAAGAGTGCCTGGTTCCCATTACACCCTCTTGGTTCTTAGAAGCCGCCAGCAGCAGCAGCAGTGAAGAGAATTCTGCGGCCAATTTAAAAATGGTTTGAAGGGGATTGGGAAACAAAAACAATGCCCTGCGAATCTGATCCCAATCAATCAGCTAACAATAGAAGCAGCTTGGCAGGCTATTCGGAGCATCTGAAACCAAAGGGGAGACTACTAGCTGAGCAATTTTTGTGGGTGTGCTACCATTTAGAACAGAGGTTCCCAAACTTGGCAGCTTTAAGAGTTGTGGACTTCAACTCCCAGAATTCTCCAGCCAGTTCTGCTGGCTG
>JANHFP010005498.1:39482-60718 GCA_032468135.1 Calamaria suluensis | reverse complement strand
AATTAAACTACTTGGCTGATTGAAATAAAATCTATTAAATTATTTAAAATTATTTAAAATTATTTAAAACCCCAATTAAGCCAAAAGCCAACAAGCCACTGGCGCTGAAGGCAGCATGCATATCACAAACAAATACCGTGTGACTCTTCCTTGCAACTCTCAGGGCAGCACCATTGTAGTGGCACCGCCAACACCTCCAGGCTGGGTTTGGGCATCTGGCTGAACTGCCTGGGAAAAGCAGAGACTGCCCAGCCATGACTGGAGGCTGTTCCTTGCCCAAAGAACGGCTTCTAACACCCAGAGCTCTTCTTCGCTTCCTGTTCCACTTAAGAGGAACCCCTCCCCCTAAAAAATAACATTCCCCTTTGCCGGGGCTCCACAACAGGAAAATGTTATCTGAATGCAAACCCAGGAAGGGAGGCTTTCAATCACCAGCCTCCCCGCTTTGGGCATCAGACCCTTGCGACTGAAGGGCTTCCTTGACTCGGATGGGCTCCTGCAAGGCCACCAAGGCAAGCAGGCTGCCTGGAGATGTTCTAATGGCAAAAACAACAACCATGGAATCAGATTTTCAAGTTAACTTTCCCTTCTCTGCTCCAGCAACCTTTGAGGGAAATGTCAGATAAAGTAGACCAGTCTGGGGCAGATAAATATTTATTTATTTATTGTTTAGATTTATATACCGCCCCATCTCCGAAGACTCGGGCGGTTCACAGGGATTTAATAGATATTACAGTATAATTTAAAATCAAAAAAATCAAAATAACTTCCAACTCAAAAACCCAGAATCCATATTTAAACTCAAAACCCCTCCCTGCCTCCTCTCTTGATTCAGGATCTGTCATCAAGGGGCACAAGGCCTAAATAAATGGGTAAATAAATAAGTAAATGATACATAAACAAATACACAAATAAATAAATAAATAAAAACAAATAAATCAAAACAAAATAAAATAATAAATCAAAACAATGTCTATGTTGCTTAGCAGTGGAGTTCCTGGTCCCAAATATTGTCAATAAACAAAGATTACCTGTAGATACTGCACCTCATCTGGACATTATGTATCCTCCATAAGTACTCCTCATTCATCAAGCCTCAACATTCATATATCATTTTCTGCTGGCTGGAAGTATATAGTTCCAATCCCTGGAGAATATACAGGTTCCTCTCTCTCCTGGTGATTTCCTCTAGGCTTCCTTCATTAAACTGTTCCCTGTTCTCTTTATCTGAACAGCCAGCCATTACGTATATATTAGAAACATATAATATATAATGTTGTCGCTAATTACTTTCTGGATAGTCTCTGAGATGAGCTGAAGGGCAAAAGCAGGCTAAGTTGCTCCCTCCCATATTTGGGTAACCAGGTACCCCCACAAAACACATAACCCCTTGCCTGGTAAAAGCTGCTGATGGGAGGAAAACCAGTAGCCTAGTGTTTAATACAACTGCCTATGATGCAGGCGGCCCAGGTTCAAACCCCAGAAGGGTTTGGCTAGCTAAATAGCTTGAAATAGATCTATACTAGTCTCCCTTAATTTTAAAATATCAGCAAATTTTTTTTATATATTTGTGTATATATGTACATATGTATGTATGTGTGTGTGTATATGTTAATATATATAGCCATTAATATCGTCTGTCATTGCATGATTCACCTAGCACAACTATATTAGGTGTGTTAAGCAGATCAGAACACTAGATCAGTTATTTTTTCAATGCATCTATGCCAGATCCAAATATTTCAAACTTGATGCTTAGGTCGGAGAAATCAAGAGGTGTATAGGGTTGGTTTAGACAAGAGTTACTGAGCAGGTATATAATGCAAGCACAATTTCTTCCTTGCCCAAAGTTTGTGAAAATGCATTGAAAAGTATGGGGAACCGTATAAGAATAGCAGTGTGCAGTTCCCATTAATTTCATTAAAGTTGCAGTTGGTAGATGGTACTGTATTAATATAATTGACATAATTGATGGAAAAAGGTGGAAGCCATCTCTCTTTTTCATCAGCAAAATATCTTGGGCTGAACTTGATATTATTGAGTTTTTACAGCAGCATCCAGAACACGGAACCTTCTCAACAGATGGAGACAAGCTGCTACTCTAGGAACATTTTGGCACATCTAACAGCATGTGCTATTATGTTTATCACTGCCTTGTCCTCTTTGGAACAATTTTCTCCATTCCCAATTGAGTGCCAGACAGTAGGCTTTGCTAGATAAATTATATTGTGATTTCATCTGAGAAAATATTGCTATTTCTGCCAAATTGTTATTGGCACTAACCACACAGTGTAATAAAAAGAATCTAAAACCCAGGGACTATGACAGATACAATCATGATATTATAAACATTTTCTTTTTTGGTATGTAAAGTATACCTATATCTTAGATGTCTGTTTCAGTCCAACTGGATAGGAAATGATGGGGTTTATACTGATGGCATTGAAGTTTCATGATTTATCCAATTACAATTAATCTGCTAAATGAAAATTGACTTGGAATAGGACCCCACTACTGAGTAAGTACTCTTGCAACTACCTAGCTAGCAAATCATTTATGACTTTGGAAATTAAAACTAGCATTTTGAAATGCATGCAGACTCCTAATGTAGAGGCTGCAAGATAGGTCCAATTTTGGTTGCTTATGAAGATCTACCTATACTGTTTGTTTGTTTTTTAAATGTCTACTTTTATAAATTTATAAACTTTTATAAACCTCATCCTTTATTTGGATGCCAGATTGGATGCAGAATTTTATCCAGGTCAGACTGGAACATGTTCAAATATCTGATCTGGTCACAGATATAAGAGGACCTGATCTGGGGCGCTTACATTGCAGCACTGGTCAAAAGGGCCCAGCAGAGATTATACTACCTGAGACTTCTCAGGAAACAACAACTGAATGAAAAACTGGTAGTGACCTTCTATCGCTGCACCATAGAGAGCATTTAACTTACTGCACCTGTGTAGGGTTTCCAATTGCACAGTGATAGATAGGGCAGTGCTCCAGAGCAGGGGTCTTCAACCTTGCCAACTTTAAGACTTGTGAACTTCAACTCTCAGAATTCTGGGAGTTGAAGTCCACAAGTCTTAAAGTTGCAAAGGTTGGAGACCCTACTCCAGAGGGTTAACATCATTGCTCAGAGGATCATTGGTTGCACTCTCCCTTCTTTGGAAGAGCTTTATAGCTCCCACTGCCTTAAGAAAGTTCAAAACATTCTTAAGGATTATCTCACCCTGGGCACTGTTTTTTTTAACTATTACCATTTGGCAGATGGTACAGGACAATAAAAACAAAGACAAATATGCTGAAAAACAGCTTCTACCCAAGAGCAGTAACTATATTGTATTCCATTGTATAGTGCAATATTAATGCAATATCAGGGGTTTTCAATTAAATTGTATAGAATGTGAAGGATGTGTGTTTATTTTTTATTTTTTTATGGATAATGTACAATGACGGTGGCATTTAATGTTGTATGAGGTGCAATGACTATAAACTAAACTAAATTAGATCAGGATCAGGTGATTTCTGCACTCAGCCAACATGAAACCTTTAAATCAATCAATCGAGGTTTCCTCTTCTACTAATCAAAATACATGTTCATTCCCACAAAACACATAGACCTTAGGATCACTTTTGCTGCTTTGAATGTGGCTTAAGGACAGCAATCTACACTTACCAAATAGTTAAGCAAGAATTGGCTATTGTAAGTCCTGAACTACTCCATAGAACTGAAATGGAAACACTTAATAAACTAGGAAAAATTTAAAACTATATAGTAATTAGAACTATTTGTACCTTAAATGTTGATTTTTATCCCTCTCAATGCCCAGGTAGGTTTAGCCACAGTTTTTCCCCACAGTTAACTCTCAAAGTTACTATGTGCCCTGAAAATTGGAATCCATTGCTTGCATTGTGAATCATCTTGTGCTATTATGAGTGCTAAATATTATTCAGATACTTTTCAGCGGAGTGGTGTCTTTGAAGGCAATGAACCTGCTAGAGTAAAGGAATGTTGAAGAGCCTCCTGAGAATTTCCATTTCTGACAACCAATGCTTTTATTTTCCCAGAATAAACATTGCTTGTTAAGATTTGATGTGCTGCCAAATCCCTAGGGAACAGCATCTCTTGACAAAACAGTTCTTAAAAATCAAGATAGGTTTTTAACAAATAGTCAATACTGGCAAACATAACTGAGTTTTAAATGCATCTAAATAATATTTTTTTGACCCTATGGCTGTAAATTATTTTATTTGACTTTTTTAAAAAAAGAAAACCATAGCTGGTCATAAGGAAGTATAATATTTTCCTTGAATGTTTCTTTTTTGACAAATTTATAATGTGACCGACACTGGGTTTCCTATCAGCTGACTGGACAAGAATAAATTTAGGTGACTTATTAGTAAAAGGTAGATTGTACTATATTAATATAATTGGTAGCCTCCATATGTCATCATTGGACGGTGACACAAACCAACCAACCAAATGAATGTCTATTCTCTTCTTGTCAGATTTTGCAATTAAATTGTAAGTTCAATTCAGCATAACTTGATTTTTAAATGTTTATTATAATTTTTCTGCTTATCAATATTTTTATTGTACTTTTTTGCAATCTTGTATGCCCTGCCCTTGTGTGACAAAAAATAAGATGGGTTTTTTTAAAAGACAAAAAACATATAATGAAACCCCTGCATATTAAGGGTTGACTTTTGGATACACAGTAGCTTTATTTAGAAATTACCAATAAATATTTCCAGGAGAACAGGCTGTTTGTATGGTCATAGAGAATTGATTTGCATGTAACCTAAGATAAAAGATAATTAATGGAAGATTAATGTCCTATCCATTAAATTCCAGAAATGATTTCTAGTGGAGTCGGGTTATAAATGTAGTTGTCTCTAATTAAATATGATGAAAAGAAATGATATGAGTGAAGTGATCAATTAGCCTTAGAAATCTTGTTTACCCGGCGCTGACATTGCAAGCATTTCTGAAGCAACCATATTGAAGCACTGTAAAGCTGTTACATATTTCAGGAGGCATAATTGCAGGGGCCGTATTTTTTGAAAAACATTTACAGTTATGACAGTCAACAAAGAAAGTCATCTATTATTAGCTCTCTCCTAAACTGAAAAGTACTCTACTTTCAAATTGGAAAAAAAAGCAAAAACACTAAATTTGTCCTACCTGCTTCAACGTGTTTTAAAAAAATACAATGCTATTGTAATCTGTCAAGTGAAACAGTTATCATCTTCTGGGATATTTGAATTGATGGATTTTGATAGCTAGGAGTAGAGAGATATTTTACATGCTTATCGGCTGTGACATATGCATGCACAGGCAATGAAGGGTGTAAAGAAAAGAGCTATTTTTTTCATGAATGTAACTTTCCTTCCTTGCCCCAATAGTCAGAATGGTATGACCATATCTGACCAAAGACTATGCTCATATTGGAAAATTTATATAAGACTGAAAAAAGAAGAGGAAATGCTTTGTGTCATATCTGTACAAAAAGTATTACAGAAATGTGAGCAATCAATAAACCTGTGGCTGAGAAAAATTGTAGCAATTTCATGCTTTAATATTGCTTAACTATTATTTAAGCACTCTTGACTCAACTCTTGGTAACTGCATGAGTCAAATGCTTGCCCATACAACCTAAACAACAGATAGTTCTCTGAAAAACATTTGAGCAACACTTTTAATTGTTGTTTATTGTACTCCATTCCTTCTACTTTCCTTAATCTTGCCAACACAATTCGTTTTTTGTACATTATCCATTCACATTGCATGTGTCTGCTTATTAATTATTTTCTCATAAGTAATAATGAGACTTTATTGGATCTAGAAGGATTTGACTACTTTTTCTTCAAATCCCTGGAATTGCTAGTAACCATCTCAAAATCCCCAATTCAAAATAATTTTCTTCCATAGATTGTTAGTTCTCAATATAATACACATTTTTATATAATTTTGAACCACAAAACACAAGATTATCTATCATCTTCACTTGTTTTCAGTCAAATGTAAATGCATCAAATATGATATCTGTAAATCAGGTTTATCTTGATATTTAAAGTTAACCTAAAATTTTCACCTTCCTAATGAGCTTTCTAAGTATTCTTTACTTTAAGCTAGCAAACCACTACCATCTACATATCTGAAATTTTAATTCATTTGAATCTGTTTCAGGTTAATGATGTTCATTCATGTACAAGCCATAGATATTACTTTAGGCAGATGTAGGTAATAAACAAAATTTTTGCAAAATTCTATTAATCTATTGCTTATATCCAATCCATTCTAAGTACCTTCATTTTTTTCAGGTTTTTTTCAATGTTATTTACCCATTAGTAGCACTACATCCTTTGTAGATGTTGCAGTTACAAATAATTGCAATTAGCCACAGCATTTCTTGTCATCATCTTTTACGATATCTGTACAGTAGATGCATGGAGTTATATGATCTTTATGTCAAATGTGTATTCTCTAATCCTAATCCATATGTTTTTACTGTTTATAAATAAAATCTTAAAAATATTGTTTTTAGCATAACTGGCTTTCTATTTTTAGTTATGGACATCAGTCAATCATCCAATTTAAAGTGGCTAATTCTAATCCATCAAAATTATTTGTAATTAAATGCCTTAATATTATTTTTCAAACAACTGTTTTTAACAGCTAAAATCCTTGGTTCATGCCACTCACAAACCATATTCCAATTGTAAGTATCTTTGTAAAATAAAAAAAAGTTTTCTTATTCATTTGATGAATCTTACTCATCTCCACAGTTCCTCAGGAAATTACAATTAGTTTTTCCAGACTAATTACAGAAATATCTTCTGTCTTGGAGAAGTCTCATTATCAGCACTATTCAATGCCATTTCCTTCTTCGTAACAGTGCTATTGCCTTTTTGCATGTATTATTTGGAAGTTGCTTTACTCAAGTTTAAGTTGTTTCTCTGTTTAAATGTATTGAGCACCCAACTCCAATGGATTCTGAGTTTCCCGTGTCATCAGGGCCCCACCTACCCCACCCCCATTGTCATTTATTTATGTTTGTTTTCTTTTCAATTTTAGCAGTAATGGCGATCCTCGCAGGAGTACACACTCCTGCTGGCAGTTACCTTTTCTCCCCAAGCAGAAATGATCCATGAAATGCCTTGACCTTGAAATACCTTATCACTAACATGCTATTTTCCCTGTGCCTAACAAGGGAGTGTGCCATTTCTTACTCATGTATATTTAACTAATGCCAGCAGGATTATCCATTTGTAACTGTTCTCAAATTCTAAGGGCAGAAATCTATTTTAAGAGCACTTATTTCCATTTTGGCAACCACATCCCATTACCATATGCAGTAGATAGGTCCACCATTATTTAACAATTACTTTTTTTGTAAACCCTTCTAATGTTCTTGTTATTGTTGTACAAACCCCAATGCAGTTTGCAATTTTATTTGCTCAACTCTTTTGCTCAATTCTTTCATTCCAAATTTCCATTTCCCCCATGAATATTTACGGTACACTTCATAACGGGTTTATAGGCACATTATTCTAATATTATTGCTGGCTACCACCAGAATGTTTTTGTCCTGCTGACGTGCATATTTCTTTTTAGCTCTATTATTGCTTCCTAGTATTTTGAGAGTCTTTGTACAAATCAGATCTTTAACTCAGTCGGATAGAATGCCATCTGTATTTTTTCCAAATAACATTGTCAAAATATGTGCAGGACTATTATTCATTGATACATATCACCATCTTCTTTTAGTCAGTTCAATATTTTTTAATATATATATATATATTCCCCAAAGCACTTTAAAATGCAGATTGTGATGATTGATTTATTTAGAAATCAATTGTATACATTCCAAAGAGGAGAAAAACAGCAATCTGGGATCCTGGAAAGGAATGTACACATTGAATATGCCTATCAGACCTGCTGCAACTTAAACCTCTAAACAGAAATGATACTTGGCTCCATTTGTTGAGAAAGGCATAGCTTTATTAGAAATCAAGTATATTGCAGTAGTACATAGCCAGAACTGAGAATTAATTGCACACCAAATTCAAGTTTGATTTATTCGATTCGATTTGATTTGATTTATTCATATTTATATACCCAAGTTCAATTTTTTCCTCCCTTAGCTGTGTTCCATCACTGCCCTCCCAACCAATCAGGTGCATGCAAGATGTTTTGAGAATGTTCATTTCAAATGTGGGTTAGTACACAGCTGCATTCCTCTCCCAACCAGGTGAGCTTGAAACAGCATTCCAGGGAGATACAGCAAACAGCATCTGGGTGGGGGGGGATGTAGCTCCTCTCACTTTCCCTAAGGCAGTAGTCACTTTTGCTTTCCCCCAAGAAGCCCCCCTCCCATCCACCCTCCCTGTAGATCATGACAGATTATCACTGCATGGTATCAAAGCAGAAGTAAGAGTGAGGTAGCAACTAACATTACCTTTATTATATCTTCCCATAAAACATATAAACAAAAATATACAATCAGAACATATTTTGAAATGTTCAAGTACCTGGATAAATCATCTTATTTCACATGCAAAGAGACCAACTAAATATTATTTTTAAAGACATAAAGATAATACCAAGACTTAGTATGCCTATGTGAAGCAAGCCATTTATTTGTTTATTAAGCTATTAACTCTGCACAAAATACAACAAAAAATCCACTAACAATTGTAATATCTGATGTGAAATCTAAAGCAGTGGACCTTAACATACAACAACATTACAATAACAATAACTTACAACCTGAAAATGTTCATGGTAATACATTAACAAATGCCAACCAATAATATAGATTAATAATAATAGATTAATGTTTTTAAATTTTAAAACTTTTAAAACTTAAGGTTTCGTAATTTTTTAAAAAAATTATATCTTAAATTTTTGATAATTTTAAATTGTAAATCTTTAGGACAGCCTGAATATATAATTTTTAAATTCTATTATTGTATTGTTTTGTTTTTGTCAGCTGTAAACCATCCCGAGTCCTTGGAGAGGGGTGGTATAGAAATCTCAACTATAAATAAAAATAAATAAATAAATCCGCATGCCCCATTTTCGGTCCATTCCAGGTGTTTCAGGATTGTCACTGCTGCCAATTGGTGGTGATAGACAGTAGCAGCAGCGATCCCTGCCGCCTGGAACAAACAGAAAATGGGGAGTGCACAGGCCAAAATGGGATGCACAGAGGCAGTGATAGTCAGTGATCCCTGTACCCTGGAACAGCTGATTGGCAGTATTCCGGGAGGCAGATTCAACCGCCAATCAGCTGCTTGTGCTAAATCAGGCTGTGATAACGTGCTGAAGCTGACCAGGCTGTTTGCTGCAAGGACACTAGCCAGATGAATATTGATGGATGCTGGGAGGCAAAGGTAGATTTTTTCGCTTGTTTTCCTCCCCAAAAGCTAGGTGCGACTTATAGCGCAAAAAAACAACAACCCAGTATTAGGTAACGTCCTCTGCTAATGAAGCAAAACAAAGAAATGAATCTAAGGACATTTTTTAAATGTACAGATGCACTGGCATATTCTGGAAAGCACTGCAAAATTAAGTATACAATTCTATGAACTTGCAGAGCAAATAGATACAGATTTTACATTTGAATAAACATATACAAGAAGCTGCCAAATGGCATTCTGGCAAGTGAATTTAAAATTCTGTTTCTGGACTGTACTAACTCAAGTTAGATATTACAATCAGAATAGACAGCCAACTATTTAACAGGGCTGACATTAACAGGTCTTATCAATTAACCATATTTTTCGAAATAATTACTCATTAAGAAAGCAGATATGCACTTAAAAGAATAACCTCAATTAAGACCATAAATCATCCCTCAAATTGACTTATCAATAGCAATGTCATTTGTATGTTATTTTTTAAAGGAAGCTAAAATTAAATTCGGTTTAATCTGCATTAAATAAAATCATTATGTTGATTACTGCTTATTGCCTTACAGAAATTTTATTTCAGAGTCTGCAGAGCAGAACTATACAAACCACAAATGGCCTGACAAGCATTTTTCAGGGCGAAGACTATATTTATATTTTGTGCATTTTTGAAGCAGTCCAGCCAAAATCCATGAAATCCAGCAGTGTCACAATGTGATTATAGAAACAAGGTACACTTTAAAGGTATGAAGATGACTTTCATTCTACATCCCTATTCTCAGTTACAAGATGTTTCCTCAAACAATTGCCATAATTTTTTTACATTTTTGTTTATTTTCTCAATATTAAATACAAAGAACAAAAGAAACAAATTAATCCCATCTGAATCTTAAATAGCACACAGATTTTACTAGAGTAACGTGATCTTAAACAGCAGATAAATGAATTACATGCAAGTTATTCATCTTGAATTGTTTATGTACAAATTGCTTTCTAATATATACTGGAGAATGTTTATTTTTAAATGGCTTTTGCTGTTAGAATCATTTAAGAGACTGATGTATTTCCCCAGCCAATGTGTACAAAGATATCTTTTTATTTCTTGAAAGGAATCTCTGGCGAGGTGTTGTGGTAGTTTCAGCTGAACAGCCCCTTCTGTATAAGCTTCTTTGTTGTTGAAGATAACCTTAATACCTCTTCTTACATAATATAAATACAAAGAAATATTTTACCTCAGAGACCATGTCTCTCCAATTCTTTTTTTTTTCTTCCTCTAAACTTCACCTCTCCACTTCAAATGATGTCTATAGAGGAAAGGCTTTGAGCACACTGCCATACTACCTCCCCCCACTTCTCCCAGCAGATGACAACCTCCTTGTCTTCAATTAAAATAAAAATTATTGAACCTAACTCACCATGCACCTCTGGTCACAGAATAGACCTCTTCTTAATGATAGATAAGTTATATAAATGTGAATATGTGGAAAGTGATTGTTTAATTGAGATAATCAAATACTAAGGGAATTAAACAAGATAATCCTTGGTATTAAGAAAAGTAAGCAGTGATTGTCATACCAGGAATTTTAGTAAGGATTGAACTAGCAAGTTCTTGCACAATCTCATCATTGCTTTTTCCTGATCCCTGGGCTGTTGTTCGTGGCTGTACATCAAGTATTGTAGTAATCAGAGTATTAGTTTCCTTTCGCTATAAAAAAAAGAAAATATGAAAGATATTAATTTTTAGAAGCCCATATTAAAAATAGTGACACTTAAAATTGAAATATTTCTATTAATTTGCCTGTTTGTTTAATTTCACCATTACTACCCTGTTTTCCCCAAAATAAGACATCCCCTGATAATAAGCCCAACTGGGTTTTTGAGCGCATGGCAATAAGACTTCAAAAAATATAAGACAGGGTCTTATTTGGGGGGAAAGATGGTATGAAAGCACACCAATTCTTTATCAAGGTGAAGATTTCATAAAAAAAATGGTTCTGTTGTGAAAATCATCACACAATATTTTTCCCTTTGATCTTTGAAACTGCTTTTAAAATGCATTCATATTATATTTCTCATTTTGATTCTTAAATCAACAGAAGCATTTAAAGCTGATTAAACGTTGGTGACTCAGTCAAGTAAATAATTGTAAAGCTTTCAGTTGAAGGAAAGGCAATCCATCTACATGTTTTTAACTTAATGATCCAGTAACTTTTTAGAATATAGATCAGAGGTAGCCTTAATGATGAAGGTTCCATTCATATTTAATGGTTTTATGTAATTACTTTCTAGCAAAACAATTTTTTTAAATCGTTTTGCTCGTTCTGAAGGGCCACAATTTCTTAGGCTATGTACATCGTGTGAAATGTTTTTTTAAAAAATGTTGAGGTTTAAGTATATTATATCCTTCATTTGTTTATAATGACTGATATACCATTAACCGTCATTAACATTTTAAAAAACTAGTTCCTCAGTCTTGAAGTAACAGATTTTGATATTTGCTTTAGAAAGCTTAAAAATGACATAAAGAGACAAAAGATAAAATGAGCTGAGGGGTCCTTGGGGTGCTCTCTAAGGTTGGTTGTTTTCTTGCAGACGTTTCATTACCCAAGCTAACATCATCAAAATGAGCTCTTTATCACCAAATGTCAGTGTTTTTACTATATGTTTTTCTGTCTAATACTCCATTTCCTCACAGGAAATATTACAGATAATGAAATGATTTACAGTAAGATAATATATCTTGTTTTGAGGAAACACTGAAGTTCTTTCTTCTTTCTTTCTTTATGTGCCCCCTCTGAATTTATTTATTTGCCTTGTACAGTTTTTGTGACTTTTGCATTGTTCCTTATTTTTAAATATTTTAAGTTGCATATAATAAATTGTCATTATTACAATACACAAAATGTGAAATCATAGCTGCCAGTTTTTTAGCTGGTGTTGGCTGCATACATATCAAGTTCTTCCCAAGAACCTGGGATGTTGTCCCAAAGGTATTTTTCAAAGGGCAAGTGGAGTTTCAGTTCTGAACTGAAGAAGCTTCTTGGATGAGAAGTGAAACATCTTCAAGGAAAAAAACAAAAAACTCCACTTGCCTTTTGAAAAGCATCTTTGGGACAACCATGACCTGGATGACTAAAAATCTCCATAGAAACCTAGGGTATTGTGTAGCATAGGAGTGAATCCAAGCACTGTGGCCTTTTATAAATTGACAGATGGGAAAAAGGTACATATTTTCTAAATATTGTTCCAAAATTTTTGGGTATGGCACCCAGTGTGTCTTTGACCACTGGGACCACCATAGCCAGTTTAAGCCATGATTTTCCACTTTTCATTTTCAGATCTTGATAAGTTGTGATCGTCTAAAATTCTTTGTCTTCAATTCTACTGTCACCTAATATTGCTACACCAATTATCCAAAAGTCCTTTTCAGCCACCGTTAAATCTAATGTCAAGATTTTATACTGGAAATCCTACTATATTTCAATCTGCTCATTCTCAACTATTTTTTCCTACTAAATGTTCCTACCAATTTGATTGCATTAATTCAACTAGCTTGTTCTTCTGCACCCAAAATCGAATGTTCGGTTTCTTTTTTTAATGTTCCAATTGTAAACTAAGGTTTTATCTTAGCCACTTTCCTCTCAAGCTTTAATAAAAATTGTCCATGACCTGGCAAAATCCACCTTTATACTGAGCTGTAAAACACAATTTATCTTAAATTAGTTTTGAACATTTATTTTAAGTATATTCGTACCTGGAATGCTAAATTGGCATTTTCATGCATTCCAAATATTTCTGGGTCATCAATCAAAGGAAGGTTTTCAATATATTCTTTAAAATTTAGCAAACTGTCAGCCACAGGGGAAAAATATATTCCTGTTTTATTAAAATAAAAAGAAAGAAACTTATTAAAAGACAGTCGCAATAACAATTTTATGTATTCTATACGATGCAATATTATGTAGATACAACTTTAATAATTAATATCATACTGCTAGCTTTCAGAGAACATTCTACCACTACATGATATGTGTCAGATTAGGTCTTCCTAAAGTTATAGTTCAAATATTGAAAAATAACTTCCCAAACATCTACGTTAAAAATTGCCTAAGCATTTTATAAGACCTTCATAATTTTATTCTATTGTTTTACAAGGCAATATTTGTTGCTTTATGAAAGAGTACAGAAAACACATTACTATGGAACACCATTTATACAAAGCTTAATAATATTGCTTTTATTTGCTGTTTTGATTGTTGTTCTTTCTGTATATTTAACTAAATGCTGGTGTTTTTATCCAATTGAGTTTAGAATATTTTAAAGTTATTTGTTATTTCAATATTCTTAGCTCAATTAGATAAAGCACCAGCATCCAGTTAAATACATAGAAAGAGCAACAATTAAAACAGCAAATAAAACTAACATTAAGTAAAAAAAAAGAACTTGAAGTTCTTTTTTTAAAAAAATAAGTTTGAGAAATAGAAAGAGCTCCATTGAATGTGAATTTTGGGCAAGTATCTTTGAGGATGACCTCTCTCCTTGAGCATTCCTCAAGGACACTATGCAAGAGAAGGCTGCAAGTTTGATGAGGATACTTAGAGAAGAGCTTCTGAATATAATTTCTAGTCCCTAAACAGATGCAATTTTCGATGCCCCTTTTCTTCTAAACTGGTCCCCAGCGAAGAGGTACTAAGGTACCAGTCACTGAGTAAGCAATTTTAATATTCTTTGGGAAGTTTTGGGTTGTGTTTTTTGCACATAGAATAGCATGACATTGACATTTAATTACAAGGTGTTGATAGCACAGCTACCAGGGTGGCAAGGAGAGGGAAAACTAGCTGAAATTACCATTGTGAATTAGAAATAATGCACACACTTCTTTGGAGTATATTCTGATTGAATCTTTGAAAGAGAAACTATTTGTACGGATGTTTTTTTAAATCAACAAGAAGAAATAATACATTTTAATTAGCAAATAATTGCTTACCCCTAGAGAACTTTAAACTGTCAATACATACACAACTATTTGGTATTTATATACTGTAGATAGCAACCTGATAATGTAAAGTGAAGACTGGTTAAGTAAAGCGATGGGTGTCAAAACAGGAAGGAAATTATTAAAAGTTATCAGAGATATTGTTATTTCACTTGAGCAATGAGGAAGCTGTTCGGTAGGAATGACATGCAAAGACTTCATTAAAACATGTTCCTTGGGCATGCAAAGAAGGCCAACCTTTAAGATAGGATTAAATAAGATCGAGGAGATTCAGTTTGGGATAGCGGTTAAGGCACCAAGCCAGAAACCAGGAGGCTGACAGTTCTAGTCTTACTTTAGATACAAACCAGATGGGCACTTTGGGTCACTCTTTCAGCTCTGGGAAGGTGGCAAACCACTTCTGAAATCTTTCCAAGAAAACTGCAGGTCCCAGCAGAGTGAAGATGAATTCAAAAGGATTTAAAAAACAACAACAGATTGAAGGTACCAGAAAAACTAGGTAGCTTAAATGAGAAAAACTAAAAACAGGCTTTGTGGTATCGGGAGAATAAAAGTAGGAGAACAGAATTTAGGTCCTGGGAAAATCACAAGCTCTCCAGAGCCCTTGGGAAGTTATTATTTTTTAAGCACTGTGGAGGAGAGTCTCAAGAAAGTTTCAGCAGCTTTCATTTTTTTCCCCCCAGAGAAAACCACTGGACGCATGTAGAGAATGAAAAGCAGAGTGGATCAAGGGCTGAATTTTCTCCAGTCTTTGGAATTAGAGGGAAAAAGTACAGAACCTATTCAGACAAGGTACAAACTATGCTTGGCATTGATTTTAATTAAGACCAATAGTGTTAACATTTTCTCTGATCGTGTTTTATGAGAATGGAGACGCTTGGGCAGTTCAGGCTCAAATTAGTACCTGAAACACTTCTGATTGAGATAGATATACAGATTGATACATGCATCCTCAGGAGGAAAAGGTGAATTACCTGATCACCCATGCTAACAGCGTAAAGTATTTTTTTTTTGGTACAGAAATACAGTCTTAATTTGTAGAGCATTAATGCCAGGGAGAATCAGATCATGGTTGTACTCAACAGCTAGCAGGAAGAGTAGGATAATGAAATCAATGCAAATGCTCTGAAGGACAAGACCAGAAGATGAACTACAATAAAAAAAAGCAAAACCTGAAAACCTGCAATGAGTACAACTGAAACCAGAAGAAACTAGGATGGCTTGGAAAGAACACAGCTTTCTTCATATTGTTAATGACATGTAACTGTTTGTTTCCAAATGAACTGAGATTAGATCAGAAAGTGCAGGTTATGAGACAGATGTGCTCGAATGCTCAGCTGAGAATAAATAGGGAAAGGAAGGGAATGTCTTCTTTGTAAGAAGACAAACTGCACATTTCTTCCTTGTAACCAAAGGAAATGGGTAAACAAATGTTAAGGTTCAAATTGGATTATATTTGACTGTTTTAAAAGACAGAATGTATCTATTTGGTTTGAAAGACCGATGGGTAGGTCAAGCCTTGCAGAAATTTCCAGAGCTTTATATTTACATTACACATTACATTCAGATAATCTAATACACACACATTAAGTATGCCTACTACAGCTTGTACAATATATAGTAATTGTGAGAATGCGTACAGCCACAGGCTTTCTGGACAGGAACATTTCTATTAATAACTTCTACATGCAACTCTTAATTGAAAAAAATAATTATATAACAAATGCTTGTATTCTTCCAGTGATTTTCAAAGCAGGCCCATGACATTTCTTCAACAAAATGAAATAATAATGACCTTTAAATCTGTATTCCTATCAATCTCAAGAGCCTTGAAAATTCTGTATCACTTCATTCTGCTAGTCATGTATGAAATGTACACAAAGGATGCCTCATTTTGGTGAGCCTGTCTTGGTGATCATTCCCTGCTCTGTATACAGGTAGATCACAACTAGTGCCAGTTCAAATAATGCAATATTCAATATAGTGTGAATTGTAAATTGATACCAGATTGTGTTTAATGTCACCCAAAATTGAGTCAAGGCAAGATTAACATGGGTGCAAGCATATACACAGTTTTTTCTGGGGGTGTTTAAATACCGTTAATCTTCATGGGCACAAATTGGAGAAAAAGATTTTTATCAGAAGAAAAGAGTTCAAGTTTTATAAATAAGATGCTTGTTATTATATTAGACAAAAAATTGATGCAACTGAACATGAACACGGTCTTAGCAACATTAAAATAGGGCATGTTGGAATGCTTCATTCTATGGTAGAATCGTTTTTTTAAATACTGCTTTCTACAACTACTCTATGACTTTGCTAACCATACATTTAAATTATATTATTATTTTTGTCCTTCAATGTAACATTTCATTAATACAAATATAAATAAATTATATTGAAAATCTTTCTGCTGGAACCAATTACCATATTTTCTATAGAAATATCCTCATAATAGTGTGTATTTGAATAATACAGTCATTTTGTAAGATTCATTAATTGCACTAATCATTATTATTCAACTGGTGGTTCCTATACTAAAATGTTCCCTCTATACACCAATAAAGACACCTGTTTTCTGTAAATGCTTTTCATCAACAAATTGCTTCTTAGGAAACAAGTACTGCTCCTGAAAAAGCAAGTTAGTGAAACAAAACAAAGGTTGTCTTGAGCTCCTACTAAGAAACCACTAATGGACAACTATAATTTAAAATAATTGAATAAAACATTTTGCTATTTTTTTAAAAAAATTAAATGTTTAAAGAAGACTTTTTGAGTTGCATCTACTGAGAAATAAACTCAGCAAAAAGAACAGTAGGGAACAAAAATAAGCTCACACAACATATTGTAGATATGTAGGTAGTGTATTTCCGAAAGCTTTTATTTTAAAAAATTGGAACCCAGTGACATATTGGGAACGTTTGATCAAGAAAAGACAAAACTGAAGTCTAACACGATTGGGAATCAGGAGGTATGAAAGGAGAACTTGAGTAAAGAAACATATCCTCATCTAGACGACATCACTCATTTGCACTCAAAAGTCTGGGAATAAAGGATGCTGGCGATGCATTTGCCATACGCAGAACTAATAAACCATTGTACTGTGACAGTGTGCTCTATTTAGCTCACCAGAAAAAGGAGCTACTGCAGCTGACCTTGAAAGGAACAGAAGGAAATACTGCATCACAAGGGCAAGATCGTCTATATTTGAACGTATAGAAACTCAACCACCGAATTTCTAAAATGCTTCTCTTCATTTAACTTTAGCTCCCCATTTAGGAGAGTTTTTAAAAATGGCAGCTGCATGATCCAAAGATTTTGACCTTTTTTTGACTGGGAATAATCCAGAAAAACAGTCACATGCTGATATCTATAACAATTCAGATTTTAAGAAATTGAGGGAGAGCACGTTCTAACATATGTCCAATTCCTAGTAAGATAGAAATATCCATGAGGACTAAATGGATGAACATAAGGATAGGTGGAAAATGAGCAGTTGGAGGTGAATGAGAATACATTGCAGTCACTTAAGGCAACAGATTAAATCATGAGAATCTGAAATGTACTGCTGAATACCTGAAATTGTATTAATTTAAAATGAAATTAGGTATACCTGATTTTTATAAGATTATGTCCATTCTTTTAAGGGAATCAATTACCCACGTATTTAATCTTTTTTTCCTGTCATTGAAAATTATACTTGGTGAGTTCTTTTGAGGATTAGGCTCTGGTTTTCAAGGTTTTATATGTGACAGGTAGCCAATACACCTCAGGTTGTGTATTCTTGCTAATAATAGTAACCATTCCAGGGATTAATGCAATACCAGTAATTTGTTTTATTCAAACACAATTGAATCATTTTAATAGAGCAATTGCAATCAGTTTAATAGAAGCTTAAATATCGGCAACTTAAACATTGGCAACTTAAAATGTATTTACCTGATTCAGAATATTTATACTCCTCTTCCAGAGTTTCGGGAGAAAAAAACCTCTTTAGGATTGTGCGAAGACACCTTTGATCCCAAGCATCTGTAACTCGTCCTCCATATGTAATCTCCCCTGCAACATGATTTGTTTTACAAATGATCTCATCATTCATTATGCTTAATGTAACACATTTTTAGCTCTATTTTCTCTGAATAATTGTTGAACTGGTGACTTCTAAAATGTGTTATCATGCATCTAAATTTCCTCTGACATTAATAGAAATGTGCAAAATGCTAGACTATCAAATTATGTGTAATAAATGATTAATTTTAATAATTGGTGGAATATGCAAAATTGTATAGTTGCAGGCTGATTAATACTTGCATAATTAAATAACTGCTATTTGGTAGGAAAAGCGTAAAATATGGATACCTGTGTATCTTATAACACTTTGTGACTAATTTTTTCCTCAACTATGGCAAGCTTTGTTGTACATATTTGGGTTACAAAAACACTCACTTAGATTATTCTATCATTTAAATAGAAACATGTAGCCAAAATGATGAGCATACTGTGTTTTCATGAAAATAAGACTCTGCCTTATATTTTTCTGCACCTTGAAATAAGTGCTTGGCCTTATTGCCGTGCTCTCAAAAGTCCGATTGGGCTTATTATCAGGGGATGTCTTATTTTGATGCCAGAAGTGCAAATTGTGACTTTCAATTTTCATGTCAGATTTTGAAATTTTGTTTTTAAAAGCTTTTAGTTCAAACAATACCCAACCTTTTAGACCTTAGTGACCGCTGTAATAACTTCATAGATATATAAACCTGTACCTACTTTGCAGATTTCATTGAACCTGCAGTGTTAAGTATATTGCTGGCCCTTCCGCACATTAACAATAGTGAAGCTGAGAGTGCCAGCAGATTGAGCTCTGGGTAATAAATGTATTGAAACAGCCAGGAAAACTGTTGAGACTGAAATCATGGTAACAGCCTAATGTTATTTTTTACTATGTGAGTTTGTGTTTTGTCCACAAGTCAAGGTGAACATCATGTTTTTCTACAATAATAATAATTTATTGATTAAAATAATAATGAATTCATTATATAATTCTTGGGAAGGACTCCATAAGTGGATAAAAATGCCAAATCCAATTGAATTGGCTGACGGTGTGACGAACCATAATAATATATAAATAATAATTTATTGATTATTCATGGGGCCATAACAGAATAATACATGTTCCCACGAGATACACAACTCTCCCTACTGCTGTTTTGGAAGTATAAAATGTAAAACAAGAAAAGACCATGTGCTACAAAATAGAGCAAAAGCACTAAAGGAGAATGGAAATCAGATTTCTGTGTCACTCCTACAAGTTACCCCAATCATATCAGTTCCTAAATTGTGCTGTTTTCTTCAGAAGAAGGGCTATATCATAAATATTCTTGAAGAGGAGCAAAACCCAGGCCTTTTCAGACACTTAACCTCCTCAGATCACTTAAAACATATCCATGGAGATTTCTGTATTACAGGATAACAAAATGAAGCCTACTTATACTTTAAAAGGGGCTTCCTCTTGTTTTTAACTACTTGTCTATCTCCTGGGTATATTTAGTTTTAGTACATGGGAGGAGGAAGGTCACTTATTTTCCTCAAAAAGAGGACATATACAGTCTGGAGCTGTTGTAGATCCCGCTCTGTTTCCTCAGAGCCATTCCTTAAGAGTGCCTTTTATCAATTTTGGCTGATGTGACAACTGTGCCTTTTCCTAGAAGAAAATTGCTTTAAACGGTATGATGGTAGCCACCTTGCTTTTTGATTACCCCAGTGTGTTTTGTAAGGTGATGCCTTTGAACCTAGCCTAGAAATATCAATTAACACAGAGCTCAGTAGTCAGGCTACATTTGTACTAAAAGACTTTCACTGGCTCCAAGTTTATTTCATAGTGAAAGACAATGTGCTGGTTTATATATTTAAAGCCTCTTAGAGAGCACATTTTTCTAGATGATGATGTAACTGGGGAAGTTTTTCTATAGTTGCTGTAGCTTTGCTAGTGGAATCCAGGGGCTGAGCCTTCTTTGTAATTGCCCCAATCTCTAGAATGTAGTTTTAATGGACTTAAAAAAAATTGTTGGTATTTAAGAATTCCATAAAACACATTTAAACCTGGTAGTTTTACCCATTTTCATGCTTAGTTTTACTTGCTCATTTTAATACTTTAACTGGATTGTTGTTATAATTTGCCTGTAGCTGTAGAAGATCCTGCATTCTAGTGGTAAAAAAATGCACAGTTCTGTATCAACAATTACTGACAAAATGGACAATTTCGGGCTTTCAATTTTTCACTTGGAAAATTTTAATTTGTTGCATAATGGTATGCATATACCACACACACAGAAGAAATCTGTAGCTCTATGAGTAACACTGATTAATTATGTTCGGAAATGAACATACTTCATATGCAATGAAGATGCTGCATATAGACAAGCAACACTCAGCAGATACTTTTTCTATGCAGGAAAGAATTCCACTTCTCCAAGCAATTACGTTGTTGTTATGTATAACTGTGAATTCAGTGGGATCATAATTACATCAATAATCAGAAAGCCTTGAAAATGAATATTTAATATCCCAAACAAACCTTCTTAAATTCATTTGATCAGCAAAGCATTATGACCACTCTATTTGAGATATTCTCAGGCTCAAAGAAACAAGAGCAACATGTGGAGCTACTTCTGAGTAGTTTGTTTGTTTATTTATTTATTTATTTATTTATTTATTTATTTATTTAATTAATTAATTAATTTAATTTTTATACCGCCCCTCTCCTTGCGGACTCGGGGCGGTGTACAGCCATAATCAATTAAAAACCCAAAAAGACAAA
>JANHFP010005497.1:14854-26945 GCA_032468135.1 Calamaria suluensis | reverse complement strand
CCCAACTCCCTCTTCTTTGTGGCAGCCCCTGAGATACCGGAACACTGCTATCATGTCTCCCCTAGTCCTTCTTTTTATTAAACTAGACATACCCAGTTCCTGCGATCTCCATCCACTCTATGACTATGCTGTATCCAATCCAAGTGAACACATTTCCCAGAGGGAAACCTCTTTCAAAGTGCCCACCCAGATCTTGTTAATGCATGTCAGGTCAGCCCTCATGTCCATAATAACTTGCAAGAAAGTAACATGATGGAATATTCACCGGAGCTGAAGAACATGAAAGAGGGAGCAAGGTATTTTGGGAGGAAAACTGAATTGTCACAGAAAAAATCCTTATTTTAGAAGAAGGCAGACATGTGAGAAAGAGACATAGGGTAACTCTTAATTATGCTAGATATAGGTTGATCTGGAAAACAGCTTTAACAGGCTTTCAAGATTCTGTTACCATAAATGGCTTTTTCCCAAAAATTCGAATGGTTCACATTCCTGAGTTTCCTAGCCTTGCTGTAGGTCTATCTGACATTGAACAGCAGCAACAGAATACAAGATATCTGAGGATCAGGCTTCAGGGTTGAGCTCAGAAGGCCAAAAGACAGAATCTATACCAGATTCCAAATACAGATAGTTGATTTATCACCACAAAGCCCAAAGCAGAGCCCATAATTTCCATTGCTGAAGCAAGACAGTCATAAAGTGAGTTTTGCCCCATTTTACAACCTTTTTTTGCCACAGTCCCTAAGTGGATCAATGCAGTTGTTAAGTTAATAACAGCTGTGAAGTGAGTATAGCTTCCTCTTTGACTTTGCTTGTCAGAAAGTCAAAGAAGGTGATCACGTGACTCTGGGACATTCCAACCGTCATAAATATGAGTCAGTTACCAAGCGTTGGAAATTTGATTACATGACCATGGGAATACTGCAACTGCCATGTGAAAAACGGTCATAAGTCACCTTTCCAGTGTCATTGCAACTTCAAACACTCAGTAAATGAACTGTTGTAAGTCGGGGACTACCTGTATACTTTCCCTGAGATCAGACTATCCGCACCATCCTTCCATCACCGTCACAGAGATGTCACAGTACTGTCTGTCCTTTCCTGGAACTGAACCCACCCTGCTATTTATGCCCCTAGCTCCATGGATTTCATCCAACATCCAGGTATTACCAACTACTTCCAGACCAGATGAACCTTAAGTCTCCTTCTACTGTGTCTGCTTGTGCACACAGTAGATGTCAGGTCTAAACAAGCCAGCTGTCCCCCCACCACACGCCTTTCATGCCCAGACTGATACCTCCAATCCTGTGACTGCTTTCCCCATGACTAATCCGGGTATGAAAGCAACCTACTCTGACCCAATAACAGCCTGGTGTTATCTGAGAAGGATATGTTGCCCTTCACAGTCTCACGCCCAGAGGGAAAATAAACAAACTTCTGATCAGTTGTCCCCAGTCCAAAAGAACCATCCATTACAACCTTTCAAAACTGGAAAACACGGATCTCCGGCCTGTTGCACCTTTGGCCAATGTTGTCATTGCGGGAGGCATGAAGAACAGTGGGAGCAGACATCTTGCTTGTGGTTCCAGTGACACAACCCAGTCACCACGACACAGCAGCACACTAAAACCTTGCATACTCAGGATCCCATAACTAGTACAGCTGAATTGACAAGAGAAACAATTGCGGCTGATCACAAAGAGACATTCATCATCACTGTAGAGTGGTAGCAGTGATGAAGTGTGTCTCTTTGTTAGAGTGGGTTGTTTTCATGCCGGGATTAGTGGATTAGTCATGGTGAAATCTTAACATCAAGCAGGTAATTGATGACACGTCTGAGTAAACTCATATTAGCCTCCGGAAGCATCTGTCATCATGATCTCAACAAACTTTTCAAATCTAACAATCCCCAAAGCATTAGAAGACTTCAGCCCCTTTCACAGTCATTCCCTCTGTCCACCAACCCTCTATAACTCCCAACAGGCCTACGGGTTTTCTCACATAGCTCTAAAACAGGGGTTTCCAACCTTGGCAACTTTAAGACTTGAGGACTTCAACTCCCAGAGTTCCATAGCCAGCATGTGAGACCCCTGCTCTAAAACATATCAGCAGAAACACTGGAAATTCTAAGAACTTTCCACTGACCATCAACCTTCCATTATTTTATTTGAAGGAAAGTGATATGTTCGGACACAAGTAATTCAGGCAAGGTGTATACAACACAGGTTTATTCAAAGACAATTCAACTCACTCGCAATTACAGAACTGAAACTCGCAGCCGCAGCCGCTTCTTTTATAGCTGGCGTTTTCGCGCCAAAAGATACAAAGTACAGCCCCTTTTTGCTACAAGGTTTCCCGGCTTTTGCTAGCAACCCTGCACCAGCTCTCCACATTTTAGCAACAAGCTTGCAACATTGTAAATATAACACAGATTTGTTGCAAGAAAAGAATGGTTGTCAAAATAAGTGAAAATGGCTGATTATAAAAGGATTATTTTGCCCACTTTATTATATGGAAATGAGAGTTTAGCATATCAAAAGAAGTTTGGATGCAGTGAGGATGGAATATTTAATATTTAGGCATTGCAAAATAGTAAACTATAGGGTTGTTAAGGATTGTTAATTGACTTCATGAATTACTACAATGTGTCCTACAAAGGTTTTCCCTTGAAGATTGTTCAGAAGCTATAGGTAATTTAGGGGATGGTAGCAAGATTATTACTTTAACTATTCTTCAGTTATAGTTTCCATGGTTTTAGGATTTTTATTACTTTTTAATGTATTATAACCAGTAATAAGTTGTGATAGACAGATTTCATAAATAAATCAAGTGAACAAATGAAAGCCTGCAGGATAAGACCATTTTCAAAGAACATTGCCTATATTCTATTGTGGTTCTTCAAATGAATCTCTTCGTTTTTTGAGTTTTCCTCAAATGGAACCTTCTTTTTGTCCATTTTGCACACACAGTACTTATTATCCAAAAGCTAAATGCAATTACATGTACCATCACATTAACTACATTTTGGCTAGCATTATATGCCATAAGGTGTATGAATTTATAATGTGCAGTGTTCACGCTCACATTGATTGGAATCTATTTGTAGTCACAACCAAATCAAGGCCCATTGCTAAATTTTCATAATCAACCTGTGAAAGTCAAAGATTCATTACATTATAGCTTGAAGAATATGGAAGATTGTACAGATTACAAGACACACTTTCTAATCAGGTTTAGACATACATTACAATCAGGGGTGAAATCTAGTAGATTCTGACAGGTTCTGGAGAACTGGTACTGGAAATTTTGAGCAGTTTGGAGAACTGGAAAATACGCCCTCTGGCTGGTCCCAAAGTGTGATGGAAATGAGGATTTTGCAGTATCTTTCCCCTGCCATGCCCGCCAAGCCACACCATGTCCACCAAGTCACACCCACAAGACCTAGTAGTAAAAAAAAATTGGATTTCACTACTGATTACAATGTAGTGCTTTGAGTGCAATGTAAACATTTGAATTAAAAGTATATATGGTATGTTTAAATAAATAAATAAAGTTAACTTGTATTTTTGTATGGACGTTTATGAAGAATTTTTTTTTGGTAATCTCTCTCACTCTCTTTTAGTTTTTATAAGTCAAACTATGTGCAAAGATTCCACTATTCAAGACCAACCAGAAAAGGATCAGTTGACCCTGAAAATGAATTTGCTGTAAGTATCTTTTTATGTTTTGAACATAGCCATGTTACCTGTCACTCAGATGTGACACATGACATTGCTCAGGCGATAATGCATACTTCATTAGTAGGCAGAAAAGGTACAAAATGTACAGAATGGGCTGGAAAGGAGCATGTAAAATTACTCTGAGTTTTGGTGGCTATCAACAGGATGAATTCTCTCAGGAATTTCAAGGGTGCCATATATTTGGGATACAATAACATAATAGGTCCGATGGAATCACAAATGATAGGTTGGTTATCAAACCACATTTTAAAAAACATTTCAGATCATCCTAGTTTAAATCAAGTTATCAGTGTTTTTTGCCATTCCATTTCCTCAGTATCTGAGTCTTGTCCCTTTCCTCCCACAGAGGGGAGGGGTGTTGGTGGTTGGGAAACACACTATTGCAGACTGTATTAAAGTATTCCGGTTTGTAAGTGAAATGATGAAATCATCTTTCCCTTCCCCCCACCCCGGTCTCTCTCTTAAATAATATTGATGCCAGGAAAAGATTTCGCTGTCGTTTAAATTATATTTCCAGTAAGCTCTTAACTTTCGAACAATATGATTTAATATTGCTGTAATATTTCTTCTCTGGTTCTTTTAATAGTCTATGTGGATTGAGAGAACATCCTTTACTACAGCTTATAAACTCCCTGGAATCTTACGTTGGTTTGAGGTTGTCTCCATGTCACAGGTGAGTATTACAATTCTAATAAGCATTATACATAGTTTAACCTTCAGAAATAGAAAGAAAGAGCCGATGCTATTTTATGAGAAGTATTATGCTATCAGGGAATCCATTTTCCCACTAAGCAATATGGTTCTATATTCATTTGATTTTTGAGATTGGGGGATTTAAATTAAATGTTAACACCTTTCATAATGAATGAAATATTCTCACAGAGTCCAATGCAACCAAGCTAAGTCATAAGCAGCAATAGCAATGAGACTTAAATACTGCTTCATAGTGGTTTACAATTCTCTCTAAGCAGTTTACAGAGCCAGTTTATTGCTCCCAACAATCTGGGTCCCAATTTTACCCACTTGAAAAGGATGGAAGGCTGAGTCAACCTTGAGCCTGGGTGAGATTCGAACTGCCAAACTGCTGGCAATCTGCAGACAGCAGAAGTAGCCTGCAATACTGCATTCTAGCCATTGCGCCACCATGGCTCTTAAAGTTGAAGGTGGGGCTGATGACGATCTTGTTCCTTCCTCCATAGACTACAATTAGTCCCTTGGAGAACGCCATTGAAACAATGTCCATGACAAATGAGAAGATTCTGGCATTGATCAACCAGTACCAAAGTGATGAGAACCTTCCCATTAATCCTCTCTCCATGCTTCTGAATGGAATTGTTGATCCAGCAGTCATGGGAGGGTTTGCTAAGTACGAAAAGGTAAGGAGTTTAGTTATTGTATTTCAAATGAAATGATCCTGAAATACGTTAGATCTTCAGCACAATACATGTTCAGATGAAAAACTGAGTAACTTACTTTCTGCTTGCAGGCTTTCTTCACAGATGAGTATGCTAGGGATCACCCAGAGGATCAGGAGAAACTAAACCGACTCAAAGACCTGATTGCTTGGCAGGTATTGAAATGCTGGATTCTATGATTTTCTAAATAAATATTATTAATATTTCCACTTTCTTTTGCTAATTGATCTCATTTCCAGAGGGGAAGCATGTCAATATATAATGCATGCACATTTTCCTTCTGTTTTCATTTGTCTGTTTGCTGTTTGAAGAGGAATACTTGTCTGAAATGTGACTGGAAATATCACATAAAATATCACATAGGCTGTAAAAGTTTTTCATCTACATTTAATGAGCCTCCTTTTCTGAACAAAAGCATCAGGAATCCCTTAGTGATTTAGTTGAATACCTACTCTCTAGAAATGCTTATGCAATGTTAAGAAGAAGAAAACATCACAGTTTCTCTGTTGTTTTCAGATAAAGAAGAACCAAATGAATGTAATGATTTTTGCATGAGTTTTGAATGATGTTTAATTCTCTGCTATTAACAGTTTCACCAGACTTGGATAAAAAACACAACCTATTAACACTCTGAACTCCTGAAAATATCACTTCTATTTTTATGTTCTTGCTAAAATACCAAATGTAACAACTTTATGAGGGATGTATCATAATGGTAATGCTTTTTCCCCCAGAGACTAATCTATTTTTTACTTCTAGTTTGTTTCTGGATAAGTCACCCACCATTGTCACTATCTTCCTTCTTCTACTGACATTTGAATCAGTAGAAATAGCTACTGTTTGCTGTGGAAATAGCAACTAAAAATATATGCAAACAAATGTTTAATCTTAGTGTTATGAAGTAAATCCTTCATTTACGTGTTTGCATATATTTTATATTACCTCCATTGTTGTTTTCATAAACACCCCCACAGCTTTGATGCACCGTAGCACCATGGTCTTCTGTGACATCTTTACACCCATGTCTAGATTGCATTCAGAAGACATTGCTATTATTGGTGGTGTCCAATGTAATTAAGAATACCAGAAAGTTAGAACTTCAAATTGTTCTAATAATTCAGAGTCTTTATTAAAGATGGTTATCTAGTGCAAACAGTCAACCACTAAACATGAAAGTAGATCTGTCCATTAGTGTAGTCCCATTTTTCATGTACGAAAAGAGGAAAAGAAATATGAAAATTCAGTCTTTCTGGACAGAACAGGTGAAGTACTGTACTGGGGAAAACATCAGTACTGTATCAGTTCCTTGAAAAGCAGAAAACAAAGCAATTCATAAGTATTGGAAGATGTAGATAAGCACAGATGGAGACTCTCTGGCTTTCGTAAAATCTGTATAATGTGTATCCTCCTCACAATTTTAGTATGAGGAGACATTGCAAAATGGTATGCCTCAAAATGATGAGAAATGCATATCACTGATTTTTGACAACTGACAAGAGCTCTAAGCTCTTGTGAACTGTGTGTAGGCCTGAGGCCATAAACTATTACCCATGAGTTTATAGGACATAGCTATCATCCTGATTGATGATTGAATGATTACCAATATGTTCCATCATGTTGGTATTGACTCTTAGCAGTAACACAGGTAAACCTGTCTCCAATCTGATTCTTCAAGTGTTCAAGTCTTCAAAATGTTCATCCATCCTTCTCTAATCAAGTCCTAGTTGATAGAAAGCTACTCCTTCCTCCAATCTCCTTCCTCCTTCTTCCAGCATATGGATGGCTCAAGAGAACTAGGTCATTACATACTATGTCCAAAATGTGAAAAATCTGGTTATTTTGTGCCTGGTTATTGTGTACCACATATTACAACTCTGGATTGATTCATTGTATAATTTCTTGTTTTCTTAGTTGCCTATAGTATTCTCAAGAGTCATATCTACAGTTCAAAAGTCCTAATGCTCTTTCTAGCTTGTTTGTTCAAAGTACATTTTTTACTTCCCTAGAGTTCCACAGGGAAAACCATTGCCTGCACAGTTCTAATGTTTGTCGGCATAGATACATCATGGCATCTGAATACTTTCCAAGTCCTTCACTGCTATTCTGTTAACTGAGAGTATTCAGCATATTTCATGACTGCTGTTTCCTTCATGTATTGTTATCAGCTGTTTCCAAAAGGCAAAAATTATTCCCCACTTGAATAGTCACATTATAGATTCTAAGGTTGCTTGCTGTACCTGCTATCATTTATTCAGTCTTATTTATATTGAATCTTAATCCCATTTCTTCTTATTACTCCTTGACTTACATGACAAGAGAGTGCAGAACATTTGCATTTCCAACTATCAGAGTTAGTGTCATCAGCATGGTGTAGGTTATTGATGTTTCTTCCTCCAACTTTAAAAGCCTACTCATGTTCTTCCAATCTAGCCTCTCTCTCTGTTCAACATGTAAGACATTGAATAATAAGGGGAGAGTGTTGTTCTGTCCTTTAATCTGAAGTCAGTCTGTCCAGGTCTAATCTAGTCATATCATAAAATATTATTTTGGAAGATTCTCAGATTTCTATCTGTGATAAATTGAATGGTATCTAACATGAGGACCATTATCTATTACTATATTACCAATCACTTATTATAATTTATATGAGCATTTGGTAAAATACAGGAAAGATACCATTAATCTTCTTCCAATCATAGTCACTAAAGAGATCATCTGTCTCCAGCATCTTCCTATAGTGCTGCTACTCACTGTAGATGCTTGGTAGCATAACTGGAATGACCTTCAGGCCTGGAATAATCCTGGAAGTAGATACTGTACTCTTGGCATACATTCCTGGTGTTCTTTGCTGATTCTTCCCAGGAAGACACACACATACACGCATGGCAATGAGGAAACAACCATGCTACTGTGGGTGAAATTTCAGTTGAACTGACTTTACATTTAAGCTTACTAATGATTTGATCACTTAGCAAAATGCTTACAATGTAATCTGCAACACAGTGAAAATGTTCACCAATTATACTAATCTGGCCTGGTCTAGATTCTGAAAACATTATGTATTTTCTGGCACTCTTCATCTTAAGAATATATGAAGTATCATAAATTATCCAACCATTTACCCCTTTATTGCATATTATTATGCACAGGAAACCAAAAAAAAGTGCAATTATATTTTTCCAGGAAGGTTGTACTTCACCATTCTGTAATTATTTTCTTGAAATTCATAGTAAGATGTACTGCTACCTTTTTGAAAGGAAAGAAGAAAATGTCAGCTGGCAAATATACTACAAATCACATTTTGTAACTGCAGTCGGTTCAACATGTTTTGGAGACATAAGGAATATGAAATAGCATGACCGAATTTTTTCTTATTGCTGTTTAGGTTCCATTTCTCGCAGCTGGAATTAAGATCCATGAAAGAAGAGTATCAGATAGCCTTCGTCCTTTCCATGAGCGTATGGAGGAATGTTTCAGGCACTTAAAGGTTAAAGTAGAAAAACAATATGGAATCAGAGAATTGGTAAGATTTGTTCTTTTAATTTTATAATTTTTTAAATTATATTTTATCCTAACAAGAAAAAAAAATCATGAAGTTTGACCTGTGATGTAATAGCATTACACCTATCTATTTGTGATTCAAATATCACTTTACTTCCTGTTTCAAATAATAGACTAGGGGTGTGAAACTCAAGGCCCGTGCGCTAGCCCACAGGGCCAGCCTGGAAATATCAAAGGACTGGCCTGCAGTGTCTCTACTGGCCAAAGTGGACAACATGAAACACCACCACCACCACCCCACAGTCCCTTTTTGGCCTCCACAGCCTCCTTCAAGCACTCATCCAGCCTAAGAGCAGACTGCACAGAGGCCCCTTTTTGGCCAGCAGAGTGCTGCAGTATTCCATTCCATCTCCCTCCCACTCCCGGCCTACCATCCCTGCAATGCTAATCTGGCCCTCGAGGAAATCTGGTTTTTCACCCCTGCAATAGTCTTTGCCTCATATATTGCTAAGAAACCTCCATTACTGTTGAAATGTATTTATATTTCACATTTTATAAAGAGGACAGAAATAAACCTTATGAACTCATTCTTTTAAACCATTGGCCCAGTTTTAATGGCTAACAGTTTTGAATAAGAATTAATAACCAGGAATACTCCACCCTTTTTTTTTACTGAAGAATTCCAACTGTTTGGTGAATCTATTTCTGAAGCAACATATAATTTAGTATAACAAAATATAAATATGAGCTGATGTTAAAATAGCAGTATGCAAAAACTGAAGAATAGAATTAGCAACCCTCTGATTGTCACTGTTCTTGGAGCACAAGAATGGGTAAATAACTAAATAATCAGGTGAAACATTTGACATTACCAAGAACAGGAAGGAAGGTTATATATGAAGGCTTACAGGGTTCAGGATATGAAGATTGAAGAAATGTTCCTAGTTAGTGAACCTTAAACCTCTTTTGTGGGCTAACTTCTAAGAAATAGAAATTATAGACCATTATATGTACACATTGTATTAAATCAGCTTTCTCTCAGTTCTGTAGCTTAGGTTCTTATTTGTTATAAAAAAAATAATTTACTATGCACATAATTGGGTTCTCTATGCTGAACAGGCTATGTCCTTTTCAGTTCAATTGAAATGCATATATTTCATCTTTGACTATGAGATAGAATAGAAATGTCTTAAATTGGAGGTTGGCAATTATCTGAGGTCCAAGGCATCATAGAGTGGTCAAATGACTCCTAGTCTACCTAAAATCTTGCTAGGTTGCTAAATCTTGTGAGACATTTGCAATCTCATCTCAAATTCTTATATAGAAACCCAAATTACATTTTAAAAAATCAAATTCAGAAGTAGATCTTAACAAGAATTTTGAATTCTTGCACAAAATTTCATGAGTGTCGACAATTTAGACTTACTTCAACCCTTCTGTATGATTTTAATGTGAATATGGTCACATTATGAACATTATAGAGGCTTTTTTTATAGCTTCAGTTGCTATCTAGCACTTTACACACTCCTAAAACTTGGCATAAATGAATCATAAGGGGACAAATATATCATACTGGAAAATTAATTTAATCTGGTCAGCCATAAACCATGGGAATGTATCCAGAGTCTGATAGTGTGTTACAGTTTGATTAAAGGCCAGGCAAATGGAGACCGGCCAAAGGATTTCAGTATTGTAACATGGAGAATACATGGCTGCTGTGTCTTTTTAAAATATATAGAAGTTATTTCAATTTAAGTACTTCTTAGTCTCTATCTTGGACTGAATTTTTCTATCTGTTGTACATGAATGAAAAATCATTTTTAGACAGATAGGAAAAATAAATTACCTCACTCTGGAAGAAGTTTCTCATAAATTAATAAGCTCAGGGGGTTACAGTATTTAATGCATCAGCCGGTACATATGAAAACTACTTAATATTACCAGTCAAATTTGTCTGGTTTTATCATTTTTCTTGGGTTCTCTGGTGTATGCTTTTCCCTGTGAAAGGCAGCTGTATTGATTCTGTCTTCCCTCTGCATTTTGGGTTTCAAAGATTCAGAAGCAATTCCCACTGCAAATTAAATCTACAATGTATTTGAAAATAATGTTGGAAACTCTAAATGACTTTCCTGCATTTCTTGCCAGGACTGAGTGCAATGAGTGGAAGTGAGAATGGAGTCTGAAGTAGGAGATTATAGACCAATTTTCATATGAATGTTGTAATAACCCTGCAATATTTAAGCATAATTTTTCAGGTTTTAAAATAGGGAAGTGGCAGGTTTTCAAAGAGAGATAGAGACAAAGAGAGAGAGGGAGGGACGGAGGGAGAAACTGAGAGAGAAAGACATTGGCGGAGCGGGGACTTACATCCATTAACATATAGGAAAGCAGAACTTCTGGAAATAAAATAGTTGAACTATGCTCAAATTGTATTTCCTTCTTCTTCTTCTTTTTAAAGAGAACTATTATATATGCAGCATGCCAAAAAGGAAAAAGTAGCTCTGGAAACTTAATTTTATACCAACATCCGGCACAATTTGTACTAGCCATATTTTTTCAACCTAATGATTAGAACAATGGAAAAATGTCTCAACCAACATTAAATTACTTACAGTACAAGTTTATTATATATTATCAAACAAAACAAACTTGTATTTGCTATCTAATTCACTGTTACGAAATAACAGAATTAATTTAGAGCATCTCATTATGAAACAACAGTTTAAGGACTTAAATTATTTTAATATTGCAGAATCACCTTGGTTCCCATGTTGTTCATCAAGTGATTTTTGTTATGTTCTGTGAACACATATATGCTTAACTTGTACTGCTGTGTTTCAGTGTTCTTTTATTAACTATTCTTATCACATACAAATGCACACATGCACACATGCAAACACACACAAACACACACATTCCTTCCAAATTTCCAAAACAAGGGGAGGGAAAAAAAGAACAACTTATATCAACGATTCCTTTTACAACATTACACAGAATCATCTGCTTATTCCAGGTCCTTGGGAAGGACAGGAAAGGTGGACAAAATTGTCAAATCCAGTCTAAATAACTGACAAACAATCTGACAATAATAGATAAAAATGAAAACAAAAAAAGAAATTTTAAAACATACTTGAATGAAACTAAAAATGGAATAGAATAGAATAACAGAGTTGGAAGGGACCTTGGAAGTCTTTTAGTCCAACCCCCTTCCCAGGCAGGAAACCCTACACCACTTGGACAACTGTTATCCAACATCTTCTCAAAAACTAACAGTGTTGGAGCATTCACAACTTCTGGAGGCAAGTTGTTTCACTGATTAATTGTTCTGACAGGAAATTTCTCCTTAGTTCTAAGTTGCTTCTCTTCTTTTTTTTTTGAAAAAAGTTTTATTCATTTTACATTATTAAACATAGCATTCATAATATTTTATCACATAAC
>JANHFP010005494.1:12712-26523 GCA_032468135.1 Calamaria suluensis | reverse complement strand
TTTTGTCCTTTTGGTTTTTGAGATTGGCTTTTGCAACTGGAAATGAAGTATTTATTTTATCATTTTTTTTAAAAAAAATGCAGGTCACCAATTAAGGAAAATTTAGTAGAGATTTGCAGAATAATTGCAATTTATGAACAAAGAAAACATGAATACAAACCATGTCAGGTATTTGCTTTGCTTGAAATATGTATGGTAGTCGAATTATGCAAACCTAATTTGCGTTGCTTGCTAAAATCTTGTTAGAGAGGCAATATTGTGATGGGGAGGAAGGATCAGTGACAAAACATTGACAAGTTCTGTGTGGGAGAAGGTAGCACAGCTGTTGTGCTTTCTGCTACTCTCTTTCCAAAAAACTGATATTACTGGGTAATTAACCAAAACACTGAAGAAAAGAATTATTCAGCTACTACTGTTATATCTAACAAGTAATCTTCATGCCTAATACTGTTAACTACCTAGCACTTATCTTTCTCTGATATATGGATAGAAGTAGCTAGATATTTGAGCATCAGCAATATGTAGCAGAAATGAGACTCGATTAATGATAATTCTGGCTTTACATTTCTTATTCTAAAGAAAACTAAGATTTGGGAATGCAATTGCAAAATAAAATTGGGGTTCTTCAATGAGTGATGTAGAAAAACCACACAGTATCCATCTCTTTTGACACACAAATTAGCCTTTCAGGAGTCTTGTTCTTACCTTGACAGTTGTATTAAAGTGTCCTTTTTCATAATTTTACACTACTGTATATAAGTATACAGGAATAAATTACTAAGTCACTGTGGCTAAGTCACTGTGCTTGTCGATTGAAAGGTCAGCAGTTCAGCAGTTCAAATCCCTAGTGCTGCATAACGGGGTGAGCTCAAAAGTATGTAAAAAATGCAAGTATAAAAACAGGGACCACCTTTGGTGGGAAGGTAATAGTGTTCTGTGCACCTTTGGCATTTAGTCATCTCAGCCATATGACCTTGTCTTTGAACAACCCTGGCTCTTCAGCTTGGAAATGGAGATGAGCACTTCCCCCTAGAGTCGGGAATGACTAGCACATATGTGTGAGGGGAACCTTTATCTTACCTTATGCTAGAAATAAATCTAGAAAAGTGTATGTCAAAAAAACTTTTTAATTTGCCACTGATAAATGATTAAGATATTTGCTATTAAGACTACAAGCAGGATTTTTGTTTCTCTTCAATATAGGGGTACACAACATTTTGGGGGGGGCACTATACTTGACTTGCTGACATACAGGAGCATATTCCAAAATTGGCTTAATTTGATATAAATTGAACATATATTAAAATACAATTAATATTACTCCCCATATATTTTATTCTTTTATTCTATTTTATTCTTAAGGTAATGAACATCTTCCTCTTAGGTTTTTGCCCAATAATTCCTGTGTGATTGGTTAGGTTGAGAGAAAGTATGACTGGTTCAAAATTATCTGATTCAAATTACTGATAAGATTAGGTTGAGGTCTACTAGAATAAATGTATTTATTTAAATAATACTATGTGTGCTAAAGGTTATTGCTCACATCTGTTCCAAAGAATATGCTCTTATATGGTTAGGATTGAATTTAAGAACCTCAGTTTTCACTAAAGTTCTGAAAACATTTTCCCCCCAGATAATATGCTTGCAAATCAGTATCTTTTCTTCAAATTGCTTCTTGGAACAGTGTTATATACTGTGTTTTACTGTGCACAGTAGATTGATTCAGACTTACAAAAAAAATAACTGCTAGGGGCCAGGTAATCCTCAATTTCGTAAGGAAACTTGTTTCTGGAAAGAGCCATTTTTGAGAGCTTGAGCATTTACACAAACTCCATTCATTTTAAAAATTGAAAAAATTAACCTCCTGTCCTCTTTGCTAGTCAGCAATGAAGACATTGTCAGACTGTGTTAATTCTTATGGCTTGATTAATTCTTTCTACATTCCTCAGATATCTGGTTACTAGGAACACCTGCAGTTTACTTAGGGGAAAAAAAACCTTTTGCACTATAACAAGGAACCAATACAGACCAGCCTAATCTTTCATAGATTAACCCACTGTTTTTACATGGCAATTTATTGAAGCAGATACTTTCTGGATCCTTAGACTTGGCTTATTCTGTTAGTGGCAGGCTTCCACGGTAACTGATATATCTGTCTTAAGTACTTCTGGCTGTTAGCTTACAATTCAGTCAGCTTCTTTGGGTTTGCTTTTATCAGCTAATATATAACTACCTTTAGAAACCAGCCCACAAGGTGAAATTTACCAGTCATGAGTGCAAATGCAGCAATGTGATTAACAGCACAATCTTATGTATGCTTACTGATAAGTAAGTCTTACTACTTTCAGAAATTACAGCTGTTTTGTATTACTGCTTATTAGAAAGGGTGTAATGAAATACCTAATTTTGGTAGGTGTATTAAAGGAGATATGAGTGCAGCAATATATTATGTGTCACTTTTCTATGGTTATTGCTGTTTTATACCATACTGCAGTGAAAATAGTATGAAAAATCCATGCAGAAATATTTGTGTATTTAGATTTATATCCCACCTTTATTTTGTACAAGTTAAGGCTGTGTGCATAATGGTCTCTCTCCCCATTTTCCCAAACGAAAATTGGGTTGGGCTGAGACTGGTCCAAAGCCATCTATTCCGCTCCTACATATAAATAGGTTTATAGGCCAGTATCTTAACTACTACGCCACACTGAATGGTTCTTCCAAGACATATTCACTTTTTGCATTTCTGGACAATCCCTCATGTTTTCATGTGGATTATTATTATGTGTGCGGTAAGGGGCTGCCTTTGAAGACCACGTGAAAATGACAATTGGTGCAAGATGTGGTAGCGAAGGGTGTGCCACAGAATACCCATGTAACACCTTTGCTCTGAGTTACACTGGCTGCCAATAGGCACCCTGTTACAATGCAAGCTTCTGTTTATCACCTGTATCCATTTCATAAGGCCTGCTATTCTAAGGGACAGGGACAGTCTGTCTCCTGTAGTGGCCTCCCATCCCATCCCATCAAGTGAACCCTCTGGAATGGCAACTTTGCAGAGGCTTCTACTGTTCCTTCCCAGGTTTGTTCAAATGGATTCTTGTGGGACAGTTGTGCTTAGGACAGTTGACTTAATTAGTTCACTATTTTTTTTCCTTATTGCTGTTCATTTGTCCTTAATATTGAACATCGCACAGAATCACTATGGAGTTGGGTGGCCTTACAGAGAAGAAAAAGAGGTTTAAATTAATGTAAGTAAAATACCTTAATGTCACTTAAAATGTATTACACAAAAATATATTTTAATATCACAATAAGCTTAGGATGTTTTTTGCCTCTCCATGGAAAAGAAAGATAAATAAAGGGAACATTTTAAAAGATCAGTGTCACACCCAAAGGCATTCTGGCAGTGAGTTTTATTCTTATTAACCCTTAGTGCTAAATGTATCAGGGTCTATAGAGAAACCATGTTTGTTTCCTGTGTTTTATTTGTTTACTGGCTGAATACCTGTGCTTTGCTACGAAACTATGTGATTGGGCTTGATAAACCTACACTTAGTTTGAAAATTAATGAGTAGTTACAATGGACCTCTCCTCTCCCAGCACTCTTCTCCCTCAGCCTTTGCCCACAGAAACATCTCGTATCCTATCCCATCCCCTTCTCTCTCAGCCTTGCACCACAGAACTCTCCCCTATCCTATGCCCTGGTTGCTGCTGTGAAAGTAAAACTGAAATTGAAATTCCTCTCCTGGTTGTTTTTTGCATTTGGATCAGATTTCTTTTGAGGTGGGGGGGGAATAGAACAAGAGTGTGTTCATAATAATATAATAAATACTAATGATTTGATGGTCATTTTGAAAAATCCTTTCCTAGTGGGCATCTAGAAGCCAAGAGGAACATATGTGGCAAATTTCAAGTTTGTAGGCTTTACGGTTCTGGAAATTTATTTATGGCATGAGTGGTTTTCGCTTTTATATATATATAAATTTTTATACTGCATATCTCCTTTGTAAAGTGACTTTGGGGAGTTTACAAGTTATAAAATGCATAGAAAAATAGTATATTAAAAATTAAAACACAGGTTATGATTTTAAAAAAATCTGAATGTTCATGAAAATGAACAGCCACTGTCCGACTCTGCTACTAGCTCTGCAGGCTTTTGGTGGACCACAACACATTTCTAGAGTTGGACAGTGAAGAGGCTGGGGAGGAACATGGGCCAGTCCTGGAGTCAGGACTGGGCAGGCTCGGTCAAGGGCTCTGCGTCGGAGGCAGAGATGGTGCCAGGGCCATCTGGGAGCTATGTGTGGACTCTGGAACCTCCAGTCAGGCAGCAGATAGGCAGAGGAACAGCGGCAGCCTGTTCCTAGTGCGCACATGCACAGAGCCGCCAGAAGGCAAGAACAGTTAAGACAAAAGTGACAACTCAGGAGTAAGCCTTGGGGATGATTGGTTCCTCTTATAGGACATAAAGGAAAAGCAAAGGGACATGGGCCTGTCAGGAAGCAACATTGTTGATGTTGGTTTGTACTTTGAAGCTCCATTTTTGACTCTGTGTTTCTGTGTGGCCTTGCCAAGATAATTGCCAATTAGGTCTTTGGCAGTGTGTCAAAGAAGATGAAGGTGGTGTTTACCAGTCTTATCCGGAGGACTGTGGCGGGCTTCTGTTGGACTATTTATAAACTTTTTGTGATTCAGCACGTGCTGTGAATGAAAGTAATTCACAGCCGTTAAAGTAACAAAAAGTATTTGGGACTAATTGTGTGTTTTATTATATCAGACTAGGTCAGAACAAAATTCACACACACACACCACTTTAATCACTTACAAATATTTCCAGAAGACATTTCCTTTCACTCTGAAAATATCAGTGCACAAATTTTAGATCTGTCCCTTCAGTTAGTCAGTTTGACAAAAAAAAATTTTTACAGTATATATTTCAGATCCAAACTTAAATGCAGTATTTGACCAATACTTATATTTATGAATGATAACCCCCCCAGCTAATTATAAGATTTAAGAAACACCAATAATTAAAAGAAAAGCAGCTTTTTTTCCTCTGAAAGAAGCTAATATTTTTGCTTTGGCCTTATATCAATGCCAACTGCAATCTGGAGTGCAGGATAAAGGTCTTATTCATTGAATTGCTTTCATTTGACTAGATTCCCTAAACATTTTCCATGATTTACAGTTTCAGGGCTTTTCCTGAAAAAAAAAAGCATAAACACCACATGGTTTAACATAACATGTACTTTGAAATGTGAGTAGGCCTATGTTATTACATCAACATTTCCATTCTCCAGTGCCATTTGCTTGCCTGCAGTAAACAAGGGAGTCAGAATTTCTTATAGCCTCAAGTCTGTTAAAATACAGGCAGTTCTACTTTTTCCCTAGAGACAAAGATGACCTGAGTATATCATAGCCAGTTTCCACATCTATAGCAGCCTTGTATTTGACTAAAATATTTCCCCACCTAAAGATGTAGGGTTGTCTTAAGAAAAGCCAAAGAAACAGAAAGGCCCTATTGCTTCCAGTAATTTTTTTCCAAAAAGAGGTGGCACAGTGGGTAAGGCAGCCGAGTTTGTCGATTGGAAGGTTGGCAATTCAGCGGTTCGAATCCCTAGTGCCGAGCTCCCGTTACTTGTTCCAGCTTCTGCCAACCTAGTAGTTTCAAAAGCATGTCAAAATGCAAGTAGAAAAAATAGGGACCACCTTTGGTGGGAAGGTAACAGCATTCTGTGCTTTAGTCATGCTGGCCACATGACCACGAAGACATCTTTGGACAGCGCTGGCTCTTCGGCTTTGAAACTGAGATGAGCACCGGCCTGTAGAATCAGAAACGACTAACACATGTATACGAGGGAAATCTTTACCTTTTATAGCATGGGCAGTTCTATTTTCTGAGTAAAGCTAGCATATTAATAAAAGGCATCTGAAAAATGGTGTACATTGATCAAAATGACCAAATAACCTTGCTTAGAAAGTGATGTAAATTGTTTGAATTTTCTCTATTCTAAAACTAGTTCTGTTTATTATCTACATTGAGAGAATACATTGTCCATCAAATAATGTTGAACTGTATCTCTCTGCAACCTAGCTAGCATGGCCGGTGCTGAGAAGTGCTGGAAAATATAGTTCAACCTGTTAATAACACAAGGTAAGCCTATTCTGCCTCTGTCTCCTCAATTTTATAAGAGCTTATTTTATCAGCTTTCATTTCACTTCATTGGCTATTAATTTTCAGTGTGAACTCCTGTTCACTTTGTCCATTGCTAAACTTTTATTACAAGAGATCAAGATGTATGGTTTTTTCTAGTTGGGTTTTTTGTTGACTTTACCTTGAGGCTTTCACTAAGGCAGCTTTTCTTGTCTAAGAAAAGGGAGCTAAGCCACAACCTTTGAAGCTTGTTGGCAATTAGAGGAATGTATGAAATGTCTGAGGAGGAGTCAGGTTAATTAAATGGAACAGTTCCCAAGAAACCCTGGATAAACGTAAATACATACCTGATTGTCAGGCCCAAGGTTCCCTTGCTAGTTCGCAAAAACCAGGCAAATTATTCAGATCAGAGCCTTAGGAAGTACAGTAACCTATTCCACTTGAGAGATCAACTACATTGGCTGACTTCTGCGTAGCAAGTCTTCTAAATGGTCTTTTATCTTAAAAATGACCCACACATACATTTGCACTTCCAAAATGTTTCTCCATACTGGGTATTCAAATGCATTGCATTTTCCAACATTTATGATTATTGAAGTTGGAAATCCCAAATATGGTTTTACTTTATATTCTTAAGAGCTGCATCAAAATGCAGCAGATTTTCTCTAATGCTAAATTTGTTCTGGCTGATTTTTACAATGGTATGGCAAGTATGCAACATCAAAAACCATAGCTAAAACAGAATGCTATAAAAAAGAGCATCAGTTTCCTGTTCAGTGCAGTAGTGTTTTGCAGCTGAGAAGCAAGAATCGCAAGGCGAATTTGTTACATTTTACTGAGCAATTCCTTGACAATGACTTCCACAGTAATTAAAAACAGTATGTACATCAATTCCTTTTTTAAGACCAGGTTGTCTCTCACTTGGCATTGTATGCTTTTGTGAGCTCTTGCATCTACCATGCTTACCCGAAAATAAGACCCTTCTTACCATGCACTCAAAAGCCCGATTGGGCTTATTATCAGGGGATGTCTTGTTTGGGGGAAAACAGGGTATAGAAATACAGTATTGATTAGGAGTCTTTAACTAGAATCTATAAATCAGTTATTAGATTTCAGTTGGTCTATTAAAAAAATACCATATTTTCCCTAGTCCCTACCTGAATTTTAGCTTTTATATGTAAGCAACAGAGTGATATATAAACTCTAGGTTCCAAAACATTTGTGAACTGGAAAAAAATCTTGTTATCTTAAAATTATAACGAAGGTTGTAGGTAGTCCTCAACTTACAACCATTCATTTCACAAACATTTGTAATTGCAATGACAGTGAAAACAGTGTCTTATGATCATTGGATTGCAATGGTCATGTGATCAAAATTTGGGTGTTTTGGCAACCAGCTTGTATTTATGATTATTGCAGCATCTCCAGGTCATGTGATCACCATTTGCGACCTTCCCATCTGCCTTCTAACCAAAAAATCAATGGGGTGACGTCAGATTTACATACAACCATGTGTTTCACTTATCAATTCTAGAAATTCACTGATCAACTGTGGCAAAAAAGATTGTATAATTAATTGGGCAGAACTCAACCACAACTGTTATTAATAGATTGTTAATAGGTTAATAAAGAATCCCATACATTACTGTATCATATATTTATTAAATATTCTGGTAGCTGTATTTGAGCATTACAACATAGAATTGGTCAAGTAGAGTGCCAATGTAGCTAACAAAAATCCATTTACTTATAATCAGTGTATTGTAATTTATAATCAGTTATTATTGGATGAGATCTTCACTAGTGTGAAATAGCATACATAATTAAAATAAATTATCACATACAATGATTTATTGCACGTGCATGGATATTTTTGGAAGACATCCACTGTTCTTAACTGAAGCATAAGTACCATCATATGTTAAGAACCTACCAATTGAGATGTCGGAGAATTCATCAACATGCTAAATGAATCCAATGTGTGAGATAACCCAATGTCTTTCTGAATTTTGAAGATAAGTCAGGACACATTGCCATGGTCCAGTTGTATAACTAAACTATGGTTTTCAGTAATGTTTTGGGATAATGCTTACGTCTCAACATAAGCCTCTCTAAACACCTACTGGAAACTCCCAATCAAAGGAGAGTAGAGCAAAGATCATCCAGTAGGGAAGATGAAGTTTGAAAAAAAATTCCATGGACAAAAAGATAAAGGAAAGAAGATTGTATTACAGTAATCTGCAGCAAAAATATTTAAGTAGGGTAACTTAAGGAAAAATCACAGGCATTGTGGGATAAATCCTACAACAGTGTTTCCCAACCTTAGCAAATTTAAAATATGTGGACTTCAACTACCTATGGTTGGCTGGAGAATTCTGGGAGTTAACGTCCACATATCTTAAAATTACTAGTTTGGAAAACATTGATCTGCAGAAACTCACTTTATCTGTGATCAGATGACAGCAGTTCCTATATTCAAAAGACGAAGATTGGCAATAGGTCCAAAATGCAGTGAACATGCAAACTCATGATAAATAATTATTAAGAAATGTTGTCCCTACATATTATCTATGTAATATAATTGAAATTGCATATTTTAAACCATTATCTTGATGGCAAATTTCTAAATAATTGTTCATGCTACTTGGCTGATTGATGGGCCAGGTAGCATTTTGTACTCTTTTAAAAATATTTTCACTTTTGTCTACAACTTTGCCTACCAGGCTATAAGGATACATGGGGATGACCAATAAATAAATAAATAAATAAATTCTTCAGCACTGGTCACCAATGCTGGCCAAGAAAACCTGATGGGATTTCACCTTGATGTCAACAAGAACCCAACTCAACTTGAAGGAGATTTTGTCTCCCTTTTTAAAAACACCTAAGAAATAAAACATATAAAATATTGCAGCTGGCAGTTAGAATTCTATCCAGTGCAGTTTTAATTAAGGACTATTTTAGAACACTTGGATGTCCATCAGGAAACTGAAGTCCTATTTTGTACCTCATGCCATCTCAAAAAATTGTTTCCAAGCCAGCATCAGGGAAGACACAAAGAAAAGAAAAAGAATTCTAGCTGTAAAAAGAAGCACTTATAATGCCTGTTCTAGATATTGTTTGTTCTGCTGCTTAGATTTATTAAGAACTGAAATATGTTAACTTTTCCCCTTTTGAAAAGTTTTATGCAGTTAGCATAAAAGCAAGACTTAAAAAGGACACATTTTTCAGTTTGGAAGATTCAAACATTTTCTAATAGCAAAATGAATGGTGGGAACTATTATGAATTAACAATTCTACCGATTTGTTTTGTTCTCCCTTTATGAAAAAATTACAAATGATCTGACAAGCAGCAAACATAAATGCCATCACGTTATATGAAAATGAACACAAACAGGCATACATTTTATTTCCCTGATAATATTTTAACTGTGAGGCTTCTGCTTCATTTCTGTATACAAAGTGTCTATACAAAACTGAATACAGTCTATCTGAAAAATTAAGCTTAGAAAAAAAACAACTTCCATGTCTTTGTGTATAGGTATGTGTATGGTATATGTAAATATTGCTGGTACAGTTCAAAAAGAGGGCAGAATTTAGTAATTTGACTATAGAGACATAAATATACTTCAAATTCTTGTTTCATAATCGAATACATTTCCCTTAATTTGAGATCATTTCTATCACTATTTAGCTCTGTCTTCTTACTGTCCTCAAAAATGTCCCTTTTCCACTAAGGAAAGTATCTTAGTGGCTACACAAACTAAAGATCTAGATTATTTGATTTCTAACATAATTCTTTAAAGGATACAGAGTTGTAAGCTGGAGGATCTTGTTTCATGCCTAAAATCCTGTGGCCTTTTGCAAGGGAATTTTTGTAATAGAACTATTTTAGAAAAAAAAATAGAATTAAAGCTCAGGGGACACCATCAGCACACTTGGCAGCTTTAAGACTTAGCTGGCTGGAGAATTCTGGGAGTTGAAGTCCACAAGTCTTAAAGCTGCCAAGTTTGAGAACCCCTGAGCTAGATAATCACCCTACAAGCTTTGTTTAAAAACAAAAAAGGGGTTATCTTATTTTCCATCCCTTTTCTGCCAATTGAATCAAATAAGACAAATAAGACATGTACCATAAAAAGAACACTGTATGTTAGTGTCTGCGTTGTTGTAGCATTTTGTCTCGTAAATGCTCTTCCAGACACTGAATTGCAAAAGGATCAACGTCTGTATCAAACTTGTTGGCAAAAAAATGATGTTTCCGTAACATCCAGCTCAAGTCTCCGACTCCAAAGACACACACAGAACGAACGTGAATTCCATTGCAAGGTGGGTAAGGAGCACCCTTGGCTACGTCCCCCTCAAAGTAATGCCACTTCACAAACCGGGCAACGGCATTCATATCGGAAACATCATATTTGTCACTGGCAGAGACTGCCCCAGGAACTTCAGGGATTCGCTGAATTGTAGCCCATAGGTATTCATCAGGACTGTACGTGTCTTTAGCCCATTCTATAAAAGCAAGAATTTTTCTGTTCTCTAATACATATTCCACAAATTTCCTATTAACTACAAAATAGGCACTTCCAGAGAAAATGGGCGTGTTGAGAGGTGGGTGCTCTTTGTCTATCCCCATATTTTTTACTTTGCCATCAACTATTTCATGATGTTTCTTCCATCTCACCTCTTTGTTTGAAGGCATTTTTTCTGTTTCTAAACTATTTTCACCATTGAGGGCTTTCAACTTCGCCACAATTTCTTGATTAGTCTTGATTGGGAAATCTGTGCCACAGAGATTGATCAAATACTTCCAGCTGACATTCCGCCTATAGAGATCCTTCATGCAATTGAGGTCAGCTTGTACCCGGTTCCATGATGCGTACACTACACTTTCCAATTGGCTGGCAAGGAAGACGTTGTGAAAACATGATGCAATCCCTTTTACCGCTGCCAAGAAAGACTCCGGGGACTTTTTGTCAACATGAATGCAGTAGTAGTTTTGAGGAGCGTATATGGTTCTCAAAAGACTCTCCAGCATATTAATTTTATGATAAGCCACTATTGAGTATGCAATGGGAAATTCTGCTTCTTCTTGGCTAAGAGGTTCCATAATATATTTCCGCCTTTTAATAAAGGAGGCACAATTAACCGTTATGTTGATATAGTCATTTTGAGTCATTTTGGGCGTTTTCCTAAAGGAGACTGTTAATAGCTCAAGCTTTACTTTTTGAATTTCCTCTGTGTCACCCTCTAGTATCTTGGAACAGTTTACTGTATTAGGATGTTCACCAGTCAGTTCCAAATGCTCATAATCTTGGTAGGTTGGTTTTTGGTGAGTTGTAATATAAGACCAGATTCCAATTGTACAAACTAACACCCAAAGAGGCTTAAACCGTAGGATACCACAGTGACGAAGTTTCCTCCTTAGCATTTCAGACAACATTTGGAACCTTTCAGACATTTAAAGGACTTTCTCTGTACACATGATTAAATCCCGGCTGTGTCATGCCTCTGCCAGCATCCGACTCAGAGGTCGAGGAGGAACAAATAGCTGGTAGAGGGCAGTGAGGGGGAGATTGGAGCAGAGGCCCAGGCAGACTCCAGTGAGAGGGGTGGAGTCAGGGAAAGACAGTTCAGAGGAGGACCTGGGAACAGCGCCCCACCTGACCCAAGGCAGAGATGCAGAGACAAATTGGATCTGGAGAAAAGGCTACTCAGGAGTAAGGAACGTAGCTGAGTGGAACCCTTTAAAAGCCAGCTGGTTGTAATCAACAGCGCTGGAGTCAAAGAATTGATTTTACAAGTTCTACATCTTCTTATCTTTGGGGTAAGGGCTTTGTAGCCAAGTTTTGTTTTTTGATAACTCAGTAATTACCCTTGGACGGCAGCCACAGTTTGTCTTGGCAAGGATTTACTTTTGCTCTTGAAAAATAAACTAATTTCGGAAGAAAGAAAAAAATTGGGCTTATAAAGACAGTTTGTTTTTTAAGTTCCTGGTTTTGGGTTGTTAATTGCTTTGAGTTGGGTCATCACATTTAGTCTTGGGAATTGGTTATGTAATTCCTGGTTAATGTAGGTCTGGCTGAATAAACCCACTTCTTTGGGGTTTGTACAAACAGTAACAGTTCAGCCTGGCATGTTGTGTGAATGTAACCACCCTCTGCAGGATTGTTGTTGTGTAAAGATGAAACCACAGGATGAAACCAGTTCAATTTAGCAGGGCTTACTAGATTCTGAGCAAAACCTGCAGAGCAGGGGTGAAATCCAGGAGGTTCTGACAGGTTCTGGGGAACCGGTAGTGGAATTTTTGAGCAGTTCAGAGAACTGGCATATACCACCTTTGGCTGGCCCCACAGTGGGGTGGGAATGGAGATTTTTCAGTATCCTTCCCCCAGGAGTGCGGAGGGAATGGAGACTTTGCAGTATCCTTCCCCCAGATGTGGGGAGGGAATGGGGATTTTGCAGCATCCTTCCCCAAGAGTGGGGAGGGAATGGGGATTTTGCAGTACCCTTCCCCTGGCACACCCACCAAGCCACACCCACAGAACCGGTAGTAAAAAAAATTGGATTTCACAACTGCTGCAGAGATAAATAGTCCTTGACTTACATTTGTGCTGAAATTGGATTCCCAGGAGGGAGAGTCTGTCTCCCAGAGGGCAAGAGGCAGCAAAGCTTAGGGTGTCTGGTAGGCAGGAAGATGGCAAAGATGTTTCCTCCCTAGAAATTCACAGAGTAGATCTTTAGTTATGCAGATAGATTTATTCTAGCAAGATTCTGTCTGTATGCGTACAACAATGAAGCAACCAATCAGAAGTCACTCCACTTGTTGTTCTTGGTGTTCTTGGGCGTGGCATCATTTGCGGCTGGACATTAAGAGTAGTCCTCAAGCAAGGCATCATGGGACTGTATCTGATTTTATGAACATTTTTATCATGGTCAATTAATGAATTAAGTTAAAGGTAAAGGCTTCCCTCATACATATGTGCTAGTTGTTCCTGACTCTAAGGGGCGGTGCTCATCTCTGTTTCAAAGCCGAAGAGCCAGCACTGTCTGAAGACGTCCCCGTGGTCATGTGGCCAGCATGACTCAATGCCAAAGGCCCACGGAATGCTGTTACCTTCCCACCAAAGGTGGCCTCTATTTTTTGTACTTACATTTTTTATGTGCTTTCGAACTGCATGAGCTGGGAGAAGGATACTGCAAAATTTGCATTCCCTCCCCACTCCAGGGGAAGGATATTGCAAAATCTCCATTCCCACCCCACTCTGGAAACTGCTAGGTTGGCAGAAGCTGGGACAAGTAACGGGAGCTTCACCCCATTACGCGGCACTCAGGATTCGAACTGCTGACCTGCCAACCTTCCGATTGACAAGCTCAGCGGTCTTAGCCGCTGAGCCACCGAGTCCCTGATTAACGAATTACCATAGTCTTTATGTAAATTTGGCTTCTCATTGGTTTTGCTTGTTGGAAGCTTGCTGGGAAAGACACAAATTGTGATCATGTGACCACAGGACAGTGCAATGTTGTAAAATGCAAGCCAGTTGCCAAGTGCCCAGATTGTGATTTTATTTTATTTTTTTATTTCGACTTATATACCGCCCCATCTCCTAGGACTCGGGGCGGTTTACAGAATTTAAAAACAGATTTACAGAATTTA
>JANHFP010005492.1:9173-32557 GCA_032468135.1 Calamaria suluensis | reverse complement strand
CACCAAAGGTGGTCCCTATTTTTTCTACTTGCATTTTTCATGCTTTCGAAACTGCTAGGTTGGCAGAAGCTGAGACAAGTAATGGGAGCTCACCCCATTACAAAGCACTAGGGATTCGAAGCGCTGAACTGCCAACCTTCTGATTGACAAACTCAGCTCCCTTACCCACTGAGCCACCATGTCCCTGTAGAAGTCCTACAACATACTTAACTATAGAGAAATAGGTTTTGTAAAATGAATTCAGGGTGAAATATTAGCACCAAATACTCAAAATCAATATAAATAATGCATGCCTACTTGAATACTTTCTTACTGAAGAGTGTTAAGATACAGACATTTATTTGGAACAGAAAACAGTCATTATTCTCTATTGATGATTTAGTTCAAGGATCGTGGCCTATGTAGAACTTAGATAGAAAATCCGTGGGTTGTGGTGTTTCTGTCTCATGAAAATATCTCATTATATGTGTCTTTTGTTTCCATATATTGATTGTTTCTTGGAATTCCATTTTTCCCTATACCAAGAATAAGAGAACAATTATTAAATTACCAATATGCCAGGTGATAGTACCTGTCAAATCAGGTTTAAGAACAGAATTATCAAAAATTGGTAATAGCTGATTTTTTAAAAAAATAACAAGTTTATATTCAGGAGAAGATCAGAATGGCTAAGTAACCATCTAATTTCAAAACCCTCTTTAGGAAAATAGACAATTGCTATAACATCTGTTATATCATGTTAGCTCTATAATAGGAAAACAGGATGTAAGAAGTTGCATTTTTGTCTCTGGCAATACCTCTTCAGTGCTACCCATCCTGTAGTGTCTGTTGTAAATCTTGGGGGAAAAGCTGTTGACAGTCCACTCCTGCTGCCTTGCAAGAGACCCTTAGCTTAGTGCTAGTCTTAGTACTCTAGGTAGGCTCTGCACATAGTATCACCGAAAAGAGGCTGAATTCTATCCCTTTATGAAGGATGCTTGGGAAGAGAAGGGATAGATCTTACAAAAACTGGAAAGAAAATGTTTGGTAGAAATCTCACAGGTCTCATCAGGAGGGCATTAAAATGGAGGGAAAGAGGCAAAAGCCCAGAACCAAATATGCAACCAAAGACTCAGGCCAAGAAAACAGAACACAAAGTGGGAAGCAGAACATCAAGATGAGATTCAAGAGTTTTGCAGAACTACGAAGGAGACGGCAATATATATGCTAATAAAAATGCTTCTATACTAAATATAGAATATGGGAAATAAACAGGGAGAACAAGGAATCTGACCTTAGGAAGACAAAGATGCAGTCATAGACAACATTGAAACATGGCAGAGTGTTGCTTATACTTGGCCCACAAGTTATTCAAGGGGAACAGATCCAGTATGTACTGTCCCAAATATATACAGGAAATTCAGGAATTGGTGTGGAAATATTAAAGGCATTTGGATAAGAGTAAAAGGAAAAGATAAGTGATACTGTTGTAGAACCACTTGGTTAAAAAATAGAGGTCTTTCTAATTTAGATGACCACTATGCAACACAGGTAGTTTTCACTTAACCATGACAGCACTGAATGAATACACCCAGGCCCCAGTTACATCCATTACATCTCCCTTGCAGTCACATAATCCAATTTTGGGCACTTGGCAGCCCACTCACATTTACAACTATAGGGATGCTTCAACTCCTCCTACCTGCCTATTGCCCCCCAACATTACCCTTTCGGCTGTCTTGCCCTCTGCCAGCCCCGTCGCCCTATGCTTTGCCCTGTATTCCTGATGTCCTATGCTCCACCACTGCTACTGCCCATAGCTGATCTTTGCCATCTTTCTCCCACTGCTAATGGGAGGAATAACACTCATTTAGCAACAAAAAAAATGGGCTCAACTATGATTGTAAGTTGGAGACTACCTGTAATAGATAATTATGTCTATTAGAAACCACAGTACCAAGTTTAAGCTTTCAAATGCAGCAGATAACCCTATCCCAGCACTTATGAATAAAAGCCAGGTGGTAGAGCTAAGGGGGTAGAAGTCTGCTACACTGCAGGGGGAAGTGTGTTCCATAAGGCAAAGTAGCCATTTAAAAAGCATGCTTCCCATATCCCACAAGATGGCAAAATTTAAGGGACAGGACTAGGAGCATGCCCACTGTATCTGATCTCGTAAGATAGGTAGATGTTCTTAGGGAATGTGGTCCCACTGATAACCTGGCCCTGTGCGATATAAATTTTAGTTACGAATGAAGGATTTAAATTATCCTGATTTGCAATGGGAATCTAACTCCACCAAGTCAGAACTCTTAACAAATTTCTATCAAGGTGGAAGAAAGGTGGAAGGTGGAAGAAAGTATGGTAGAAGAAAGGTGGAAGGTGGAATAAAGTAAAAAGGGGAAGGGGCAATATTGCCCCGAGTCCGCGAGGAGAGGGGCGGTATATAAATCAAATAAATAAATAAATAAATAAATAAAAATATCCTAGACCCAATCCTCACTAATAAGGAGAATTGGTTGAAGAAGTAAAAGTGATTGGCAGAGTGAAGAAAAGTGATTATATTATCCAGAAGAAGATAGATCTGAATGCTGCCTATCAGAAGATTGGATTTGGATAAATTTGGAAGGAAAATAGTTGGACTCTGGCTACAAATCTTTATGAAGTATTCAGGAAAGCTGGTAAATTCACTGAAACTGTACACTGAAAGTGGAATTATAAAAATCCCTACAAGGAGAAATGAGATAACTCTAAAAAGGCCATAGTTTATAAAATGCTGAAGATAAAAAGGAACACATAGGAAACTGGAGGAGAAAATGCAAAGGTGAATAGAAAGTAGTCAAAGGCCCCATCAAGAAAGCTCTAACTCATGGGTGGCAAACTTGATCATGTCATGTGATGTATCATGAAGTTTTTTGCCTTTGCGGAGCTAGAGTAGGCATGGTCTGTGCGGGACACATCTGGCCTGTGGGCCGCCAATTTGACACCCCTGCTCTACAGTAACAAAAACTAAAGCTTCTGATAGATTACAGAAAATGTTTCTGTAAGTATATTAGAAATAAAAGGAAGCTGAAGAGAATGTGCACCCATTGTGAGGACCAATGGTGAATTGTTAATGAGTGAAGACATCTGTCTTCTCTTAGAAAGGAAGTGTAGCCATAGCTGATCATAATTATAATGGGGAAGGAGGGAGCTTAGGAGACACAAAAAGACTTTAAAAGAGAAACTTTGACTAATTGAATGGATGGCTCCAAAATGTCTTACATTCAGAATACTGAAGAAAATAATGGAGGGGATTGCAGAACCTGCTCTCAATAATCTTTGAGAACTTCTGATGAGGTTCCAAAATACTGGAGCAGAGCAAATGCCATCCCTATCTCTAAAAGGGGAGAGACCTAGGAAACTTCAACACTTGCAATTTGACATCTATTTTGGCTAGCTGGTCTTTGACTAGCAACATGTTTCTAAGCATTTGGATAGCCAAGCTACAAATAATAGAAGCCAGTATGGGATTGTTACAAATCAATTGTGTTAGAAGCTTAATATATTACCAAATATGTTTAGCATTAGGAAGAAAAACTCGGAGAGAAAAAACCCTGATACAAATAAGAATTTTATGTATGTTACAACAACCCACTCTATTTTCACACAGAATTGACAAAAAGATTAAATATTAACACCATAACATCCCTAAATCTTCATCTGCTATGAATTCAGAACAAGTATTATCTTACCTTGATAACAAGCAAATCAATAATTCTGGGGTCTGTAACATGGGCATTTTTCATGAAGAGCTCTCGTACCTTGTCACGCCCCTGTTTCACTGTGATCTCGAGTTGATATGCATGCACTAGACCAGAAGCAAAATAATGATCATGAGTGAAAAATAATCCCATGTACATCAGTTGTCAACTCACCACTTCTGATGAAATTAATTCACAGGCTTGTTTTACTGAAAATTATGGGACATATGTGAAAAAAATAATTAGTAAAAATTCGGCTGCAGGAAAATCAGAAACCACTATAAAGTACAAGATTATTCTGATTTTACCATGTGTAAATTGTGTAGATTGTCAGGCTATTAGTGCACTTAAACAAGTGATTCACCACAGGCAAAATTCAACCCTGCCCCCACCCTAAAATTAAATACTATACTGGATAATGTCCTGTGGAAATACAGTCTACAGGTATTTAAAAACCTCACTTTTGTTATATTTACTTTCATTTACTAAGCAGGATCAAAATTTATTTATTATCTGAGGTAATGTAAATACAATACAAAATCTTAAACTACAAGGCTGTTTTTTATAATTGGGATTCTCAAGTAAATTATGTTGAGGATAGTTTGATCAAAACATGGAATTACAATTTACATGCATACATTTGAAACCCCTGTGGCCTTCTAAATCCACCTTAATTTTTAAAGTTTTTCCATTATGTGGCTATTTGTGAAACTATAACACTAAGTATTTCAAGTGCTTTTTTCTGCAAACAAATGTCCTGTACTATATCCTAGCACCCAGTTAATATTTACACATTAATATATGGATCATGATATAGTTCCATTGAGTTTCAGGGTACATTTGGAATACACGGAATAGTCAACAATGACAATTAATATAAAGGTGAATAAGGATAAATCCTAGCAACCAAAGGAGATGGGGCAAGATAATAGAAAAACAAGATATTGATCAATAGAATAATCTAAATTATACTGACACCATGAATCCTTACCTTAAATCCATACAACCAGATATGTATATATATATCGTTAATTAATCTTGGCTGAATAATTATTTATTAGGGATGGTGCAGTCTAGTGAATGCTGCAGAATGGAAGGTGTTGTACTACATGACCTCTTAGTTCCTTCCAATTTTATGAACCTAATCCCAAATTACTACCTCCTACTTATTTATGTGTCTAGTCATCAAGGCGAATTTAAAGTACTCATTCCATTTAAGGGATTCCCATGAAAATGGGAAAGTATCCCTTTGTGATCTTCAGACCGGAGAAGCCGTGAAGGAGATACAAATTTATATAAATATATTTTTTAAAAAAATAAATATAAAATAAATACAACGACAATTCCAGTCTGCGATGCTCCTTTTCAAACCAAGTTAAACGTTTCCTATCCCTACGACCTTGACGGCGGAGATCGCGAGAGTAATCACGGCCCCCTCACCAGTATTAGGGATTTCGCGGTACCAAGTTCTATATAATTCTCTCACGTGCCGTTTGGCTTCAGCCAAATCCCGACTGAAGACTGGTTTTACTACGGCTGCGGCAGCGGTGCCCGCCACCTTCCCAGCCCCGGCAGCCGCCATGTTTCCTAATGAGCTAAACAAACCCCGCCCTCAGCCTTTCCTCTGGAGAGCAGGAGAGTGGCTAATATTTTTATTGGCTAAAAATTATGACATTCACCTAAAGGTGACCGGCGATTGGCTAATCTCTAGTTTGATGACTAGAAGAGTGGGCTACCCACTTACGGATGCTGACCAACAGCGTTGAGAGAATTTAAGATGAACATTGCCCAGTAAACTCAGATTTGGCTCTGCGGCCGCCCAAACCGGAAGTTCAGTGTATATCAACACCAGGGTTCCCCTAATTTGACAGTTTTGAGACTTGTGAACTTCAACTCCAATAATTCTCTAGCTAGCTATAGTTGCAGCTATAGGAATAGCTGTCTGGAGAATTCTGGGAGTTGAGGTCTACAAGTCTTAAAATTGCCAAGTTTGAAGACCTCTGATCGACACAGTTGACATTCGCAACACTGATTTTTCGGTTCTGGAGGGAAAAAGTAGAGATTTATCTGTGGTGGAAGTGCTGTGACATTAACCTTGAAATATTTCTTTAAATTTGCTTTCTGACCGAAGCAAATGCAAAGCACACAAAAAGACAAACTGACTGTAAGAAAAGTAAGTTACTTTTGGACTAAATAAAAGCTAATTGCTCCTTTAGGGGCATGAACAATGAACGGAAAGTAATACATTTTAATCATGGGACAGAAACTGTTGATGAGCTAGATAAAATCATTATGCTTGGAAAGGTTGAAGGTAGTAGAAAACAATGGATAAAATAGCCTGGTTGATTGATAATATATCATCAAATTAGTGATGACTCTTTGTGATTGCACAGATTATCTTTGGGTTAATCTATTCTGAACTAGTCGTTCAGGTCTCCCAACTACCTCTGTACTTGAGCTGATACACCTTGCTACTTGTTGTCTTGTATTTCTTCCACTTTTTGCAACATTAGGAATTTTAAAAGGGAGCTAGGTCTTCACATATGAATTGAAAATATTAATTTGAATCTGCTCATTTGTGCCTAGAGTTAAAACTGTGTTTTCTTGGCTATTCTCAATAATCTTCTATAACACCAATATTCAAAGGGGTTAATGATTTTACTATCCTGCTTCTTCAAAGTCCAACTTTAATAGAGAGTCCAAAATATAATAATTTATTCCTAGAATAAAAACTCTGAATTGCTTCTTGTATTTATTTGTTTGTATATTCTTGACTATTCTCAAGAGACTGTTCCAACATCAATGTTCAAAGGGGTTAATCTTCCTGCTTCTTCAAAGTCCAACTTTGACTTCCAATGGGAAAACCATTATCCATATGATTCTGTTCTTTGAGGTAGAGCCACATCCCAGAATCTGGAGAACTGATGTAACTTCATTTCCTAGTACTAAATTTTTAAATAAACATCTTCTTAAGTATTTTGAATGTTGACATGTCTTTTGTACATTATACATTTCCATCTTTGATGTCTATGGAGATTCTCAGTCATCCAGGTCATGGTTGTCCCAAAGGTGCTTTTTCAAGAGGCAAACTGACTTTTTTTTTTCTTTGAAGATGTTTTGCTTCTGATCCAAAAAGCTTCTTCAGCTTCAGAGTTAAATAAGCTTTTTGGATGAGAAGTGAAACGTAATTCTTAGCTTTGGCTTCTCAACAAATTCTACTGCTGGTTGTGGTAAATTAGTTTTCTTCTGTTTTTCTTCTTTGGCATCTTTTCCACATTCATCCAGTTTATGTTCTGTTCTACAGTCAGTTCCTGGCCTGACTGCTGTTGCTTTTATAACAGAGCTCTTCGACCTCTTTGTACCAATAATATAATTTGATTTCTGTATCTCCATCTTGTAGAATGTGTATATGTATCATTTTTTATTGTTTGAAGAATATGTTAGCGATGAATAAATCAATGAACTAGTAGATTCTGCTTTATATCAACGATATTTGTGATCAGATCGTAAGCAACGGTGTCCTCTTTGTGGATGATATTAAATTATTCAATACCACAAATAATTTTGCTATCCTTCAGAATGATTTAAACCAGTGATTCCCAAACTTTTTCAGTCCACCGCCCCCTTGGTGCTACAAACTCATCCTCCGTGCCCCACACCCCACCTATTGGTTCTGTGGACGTGGCTTGGGTGTCCTGTGACTGAGTGTGCATGGCCAACTCAATGTCACTCAAAGCCTCGTCTAGTCACATGACCCCCCCACCAAGCCACGCCCACCAAGCCACAGCCATAGAACCAGTGGCAACAGGTTTTAGATTTCACCCCTGGATCATCCAACAGAAAGCCACAGCAGGGGGAAGAAAGAACTGTGGGTTTCCGACACCTGTTGATTTGGCCCACATGCACTGTTTTCCTTGTCTCTTACCGCCCCTAAGGCATTCCACCGCCCCCCTGCTGCCCCCATTGCCTCTTACCGCCCCCCTAAGGCATTCTACCGCCCCCCAGGGGGCAATACCGCCCCCTTTGGGAACCACTGATCTAAATTGCTATGAATCTATAGTTGGCCTGCAGTACTCCAAGGACAAATACCATGTAGAAAAGTACAAATTATAGCAACAAAAAGAAAAAAAGATATAGCAAAAGAGGATACAGGTAATCCTCGACTTAGTTCATTTAGTGATCATTCAAAGTTACAACATTAAGAAAAGGGATTTATTACCATTTTTCACTTATGAATGTTGATGCATCTTCATGGTCATGTGATCAGAATTAACATGCTTGGCAACTGATTCATATTTATAACAGTGGCAGAGTTCCAGGGTCATAGTGATCCCTTTTGGAACCTTCTGACAAGCAAAGTTAATGGAGAAACCAGATTCATTTAACAACTGTGTTACTAAGTTGACAACTGCAGTGATACATTTAACAACTGTGGCAAGAAAGGTCGTAAAATGGAGCAAACCCACTTAACAAATGTCTCGCTTAGCAACATACATTTTGGCTCAATTGTGGCCATAAATTGAGAACTATCTGTACTACATTTCATATTATAACAGCAGAAGAAGGATGAAGGACAATTAGTAGAATTCTTAATACCAACCAACAACATACAAACAGTAACAAAATTGTTTTAAAAAATCACAGAATTAGGCTGCATTAACATTTCTAAATGTATTATTGGGGCTAAATTCACCGCAACACAATAAGAAGTTTGAATTACCCACTATAAGTAGGCAAGTTATTTAAATAATGCAAATAGTCACTGAAATAGTTAGGACACCCTATAATGTTACTCTAATTTCAGTTGAAAATGAGCAACGTAGCCTAGTGTGGTTAAATCTATCTCCCAATAGCCCTAATTTGTCCAAAAGTAAGAGCCAATGTGAAATTCAACAATATTTAGAGGTACATCATCATCCCTAAATTTAGCATTCTAAAATATCACCAATATTTATGGTGCTAAAATTTCTCAATATGGACTAAACAAAGCAGTAGTACAGGTTTACTACTTTGATCATCTAAGATTAAAGTAATTTAGATATCCATATCTATTTTACATATATTAAAAAGGAATATAAAATATTTTATGAAGACTGACGGAATATCTAACAGTTTTATTAAAACAAACATAGTGTTTCTTTTAATACTACCATCAGTTTCTCTATTTCTTACCTCAAATAAACATTTTACTGATCTTTAATGTTCCGCAATCTCCTGCAAATATCTTTTAACGTCACATTCAAAAGTTAAATAGATTCAAGTTACTGAGATCTAAAGGAAAAAAACCTAATAGGCTTTAATAACTTACCAATTTACATAATAATTACAGCCTTAACGGGTAACTATTATAGTCTTAAGCCGAACCCTCAGGTTTTCATCCTAATGGCTACTTGCAAACCAGGGTCACAAATTTACTGAAACTATTTACGACAATATCAACAAACTAGTTTTCCAAATCTCCTGACTTTGTAAAAAACGAAATACCCATTTTTGCTTGCCTTTACACCATTGCTATGTAAATCTCAAAACTCTACAAGGCTTAGATGATGTACAGGCATAACAGTGTTTGTAAGGTATATTGAAAGAACACTGCAAATAAAAATCATAGGTTTATGCTTATTCACAACAGAAAAATTAATTTACTCTAACAAAATAATATTTCTGGCACAGATCTATTTACTTGCTTTCAGCTCTTTTTGTATCAAAGGGTTTTCAAAGACCAATAGAAAATGCAGCTCCTATAGGCTCACCATCTTTTGACTGAATCACAGTAGCAATTTGGTTTTATATCCATCCTGGTAGGGATTTTTTTTCTAATGCTAAACTCCCTTACTTTCTCATTATTCCCCTCCCTCTTCCTCCTCCAGCACTCAAGTGACGAACTATGCTAACAGAACCATATAAGACAAGACTGACAAAATAGGAGGCAGAAAGGGTAGATAAAGAGCGAGGGTTTGCAGGTCTAGTACCCGGGCCTTGCCACTCCAGAGCAACTCGGGATAGCTGAACTCCACGCAGCTCTCCTCCGTGGGATCTTTCAAGACCAACTCAAAGCGAACCGTCTGATCCAGTGGCGGCGGCGGCGGCGATTCCTGTCGGTCGTTATCCTGATTTAGCTGCTGATGAGACGACGACAGCGGCGGTGCTTCTGGCCTTGGGGACTCTCGGTGGGCTGGCGGCTGAGGTGGCTTTGGTGTCGGCTCAGGCCGACTGATCTCCCGCGGTAACGACAGAGGATGAGACTCTGGCCGAGGACAAGATTCAAAGGGTTGCGATGGCGGCTCTACCCGACTGTTCTCATAGGAGGAGGGGTGGTGATGGTGCTCCTGCTGATCTGGTAGTTTCAGGCCCTCACGCGCTAATGGCTGCTCTGCCTCGCGGCCCCCTCCAGTCTCTCGCTCTAGCACCGGAGACTCACCTTCTCGTCGCCTCACGGGTGACAGACTAATGAACGGCACCCGACGCGGCTCCGCCATCATCCAACCCCCCCACCCCCCTTCCCACCTGTTCGGTGACCCAACCTCGCAACCCACAACCCCAGCTCCTCCTCCGCCCGCTCCCTCCCCCTTAACCAGGTCAGAGTACCTCCCCTCTTTCCCACTAGCCTCTCCTTGCCGATAACATCACCGCCATCTTGGCGCCCCCCCACGTAAATAGATGCAGACTACTAGGGCACGCATGCGCAAAGGAAGAACCCTCCACGGACGCGCTGCTATACGTCACTGTTGTTCTAGATTAGGGGTTTTTTTTAGTACATCACCGCGATCGCACATTGAAGACGACATGGCTCCGCCCACAGTTGCCTTGGAAATGTGTACGCCGTACAATCGTAAGAGTTTTTAAAAGTCTTCGCGAAGTTCTGAATGAGCACTTTTCTTTGCTGTTAGTTGCTCCGGGCAAGAGTGAACTTCTTCAGGAACGCGGCGCTAAATGCGGCAGCTACCAAGCGTAGTCATTCCTGTTATTATTATTATTCTAGTTTACAGCAAATGAACAGCAAATGTTATTATTTTTCTAGTTTACAGCAAATGAAGGTGGTCATAAAAACCATTTAGTACCTGAAAAAGTTGTGTGTTCTATCCTTGGTGTATGGTTTTGTTCCTATTTAATATTAATTTCCTTTTAACATGAAATGAACTAATTACAAAACACCGTCTTTCATTATTTGTTTTTAAGATGCAATTGAAAGAAACTGAGCATCCTAAAAAGTGTTTCTTATTTAGTACATTTGAGCTGGAACAGTTCAAAAAATTTCAAATGCTAAGACAAAGCAGAAGCTCTTTTTTCCTTTTGGTATCTAATTTCAGGGACAAAGTTGTAAGGCATAAAGCTTCATGGTTTATCTATGTAGAATTATCCAGTTATACAAAATAATACATGTAATTGATTTTTGCAATGTATCTGCTGCTTAATTACAAAATGGCTTTGAGCAGTTTAATTAAAAAAAGAATTTAAAAAAATAACAAAACCACACTTAGCCATATAGCATATACAAAGAACAAAAAAAGAATTCACAGGCAATTTTATAAATGAATTTATTTTGAAATTTTGTTCCATAATGAAATGCAGGAGAGACTGAAAACAATTGTAATGAATATACAACTTCAACTTACATTATTTATATACAACATGTACAAGTAGCTAAGCAATATTCTATCATGGATTTCCAATGTTTGTGTCTTAAACATTTTTTCTTAGGAATTACATATATTCTGAAACCAACTCTTAACCTTCCCAATATACTAAAAACACTTTTCATCATAGAATGACAAGTTTACAGCCCTAAATTAATCAGAAAGAAAAAATATAGACACAGATGAAGGTATGAAAAGTATTTTTTATGCAAATGAAAGTGGATCATTATCTGGTTAGTTACAATACTTATCCTTATGCCCATTAGATCATAACAATGAAAACTACCTAATCAGGTCATCATTTTCTTACTATGTTCCATTTTAAGTGTTTAGTTTCAGATTCTTTATTAGGAACTTTTATTACAAAAATCTGAAATCTTAATTCTAGAACTCCTTTTATATTCTGTTTCAAAATAAGACCTGAAAAAATCTGTATTTTGTAAGTTCTTGAACTGTCTCAAAAAAGTACTGATTGTCACACAAATGAAAGCATTTTGAAGATTAAAGAGGTCAGTAATACAAACATAAAGTTTTGGATAAATATAAGAGTCAAAATGAGATTCTCCTCACAATACATGACATTGCATAGTTTCTAATAAAATACATTTACATATATAAAAAAATAAATAGATTTGTATTTTTATAATTGTTCTGCTACAAAATGATTCAATGTTCCAGCTGAGCACAATATAGATGGCAGACTTCCGTTCGTTTGATCACACTGTTTAAACAGGAACTCTATTCTCCTTGGCCCACTTTTTTATTATACGTACAATGTACTCTACTTGGGGGTTGCCTGTACTTCTTAGGAGATGCAGTACCTCCCTTAGAGTATCTCTAAAAGGAAAGAATGAAGATTTTTTTAAAAAAGAGAAACAATATATCAATAGAAACAATAGAATTTTATAGCTTCTAAGTATGTTATTTATATCTGAAAAGTTTTGGGGTATTTTCTTCTGTCCTATTACTAGAAACTAAATGGATAACAAAATTTCGTATAGGAATCAGAGAAAGTGATATATCACATTTGATAGGAACTAGAAGCCCAAAATCCAGCCCCACAATTTAGTACTTATTCAACAGGAGTAGGTGGCTATCCATGATGCTGATTTGATTTTTCCAATTTTCATCCTATACCGGTGTTAAATGTAAAGTTCCTTCCTCTAAAAATTCTAAAAATCTTCAATTTTAGAATACAGAACAGGGAAAGAAATTTTATATTAAAAGTGTTAATATATTATCTATTGTGATTAATACTGCGATAATAAAGTAGAATTCTAATTTAATTACTTTTTGGTTAGCATCCTGATAAAAACCCTACAGCCAGCCATCTTGGAGCATGAAGTAGGAAAATGGAGGAACTAATGATTAAAAATTATATTGATTTGCATATTGGTTACATATTAGTCAACTGGGAAGTAAAAAAAATCTAAAAGAAGGCACCAGCAATCCCTTTCTAATGTTGCAAAGGAAACAACATGGGTGCATGATTGCAGTCACTGAAAGATAAAATTGTCTGGATGAAAACTTTTATTGATAAAATTTGGGGATGATCCAGGTTCACCATTTAAGGATCCAGGATCCTTTTTATTTGTAGATGCACATTCATTTGATATCCCACCTTTTGTAGGAACCCAAGGCAGCATACACAAGTATGCCTATTATCACTATTAGTTACAAACATCTTTTAATGGGTTTAGGTAATTTGTCCACTGTAATCTGAAAACTATTCAATTGGTCTTCAATTACAATTCATGGGATACTGTGTCACAAAATATATTTGGAAATGCTTGTTTTCCTGGAAATTATTTGCTTCTGGTGAGCAGAGATATCTTTAAGGTTCAAAAAAGTCTAGCATAAGGCAGCCTAAATATCTATGGAGATTCTCAGTCATCCAGGTCATGGTTGTCTCAAAGGTGCTTTTTCAAGAGACAACTGGATTTCCTGTTTTTTCTTTGAACACGTTTAACTTCTCATCCAAGAATCTGGATGACAAGTGAAATGTCTTCAAAGAAAAAACAGAAAGCATGGGGTGGCTGGCATACCAAGCTCGCCATCTCTCCACTTGTCTCCATAGTCTCTGCAGTCCTTATTTGCTCTGCCACATAATGGAGAGCCGAACCTGCATGGACCTCACCAGCTGCATTTTTACACAGGCAAATGGAGAGCTGGACAGCTTGGTGCACCGTCTGCCCCACACTTGCTGGGTGTGTCCTGGGGGAGATCAGGTGGGCACAGAGGAATAGGAAGGCTGTGGGGGGTGAGGACGAGAGGATGACTCTCCCAGGAACACAGCTGTGGTAGCGCCTGCCCACCATCATTAGGGAGTCACCCCAGGCTCCGCCACCCAAGGCACTGCAGGACGCAAGAGAGTGCATGTTTGTTAGGCTTTTAGGATGGTGCCTGATGGCTGCACTAAGCTGGTTTGCTCTGAGGAGCTCAGGCATCCCTGGAAATTGTGCAGCTGTTCTGGCTTGGCTCTCCTGCTGCCACCCTAGCTGGTTGCCCAAGTGCCCTGCAGTCTTGCCTCTTTCTCTAGCCAAAACCAGCATGAAAAATGCCCCATGTTGATTAGCTGCCACTGCCATCTTCACACCACAATGTCCAAAACAATTCATTTGAACCAGTCATCCAGCAGTGCACAGAGAGTGTCCAGAGAGCCACCCAGGCCAGTACCAGACAAGATCTGCAGGGATGTGATAGATATTGCATTCTTACAGATGATCCTCTCCTCTTTGCCGGCATCTGAGAAAAAGATAGCTGTTTTTCTGTCATGCGGCCCAGACTGTTCTGGAATCCTAGAGATCTTTGAAAGGTAAGTGAGCATTTGGTGACAAAGTGGGGAGGAGCATGCGGAATCTGCTAGGCTAGCAAAGCAGGCTGAGTTCCTGTGGAGACCTGGTGAGGCAGTATTGGGAGGAAATAGGCAGGAGGCATGTTGCAGCATCTCTATGTCTGGTCATAAGGGCAAATGACTACCACAGTGTTGCAACACACATAACTTCAGGCCCGGGTTGTAAACACTTTGAGGGAGAGTTGTAACCTTGAACTGTCACTAAATGAACTGTTGTAACTCAAAGGACTACCTGTACTTTAATAAAGGGAAGGCTTCCATTCATAATACACACTTTACTGGAATCAAAACTTAAAGGCCTTCGGTTCCTTAAGTTTCTAATTGGCATTTGTATTCAGTAACAAACTAACAATACTGTAATATTAAGCAGCCAAAATAATAGAAAGAAACTCAGTGTATATACTTAGGCTCTCTGCCAGCGACAATCATCTGGAAGATACCAACACAGGCGCCTCTTTTGCCTTCCCAATATTCAGGGTTAGGATCCAATCTTTCGAGGACATCAAAAGCTTTAGCAGAATAATAAAACTGGCCCATCTGTTCAAAAGATAAAGGTACATAAAGATAAAGATAAAGGCAGCACAACTGCTGAAAACAAAGTTTTAAATACGTAACAAGATAAAAAGAATGAACATTGACACTGAATTTTTCCTGTTCATGAATTGAAAGCCAGATAGAATTTTCTGACTTTGTTTTCAAGTTAAAGAAATAAATACCTATTGTCATAAATACATTATTAATTGATACAATATTTGTAGCTCAATGTTGAACCATGGAGCTCTTGGTGCTCTCTGAGCTTGGTTGTTTTCTTGCAGACATTTTATCACCAAAGTAGGAGACCAGCAGAAGACTAGCAGAGCATATTCATGAAAAACTAGCAGTCAGAAGACAGGATGAAAACTCCTTAACACACAGACAGACTAAACCATAGTTTCAACTTGGAAACTGTGAGCATCCTAAACCAAGCCAAGTCTAAAAAAACGCTACAGAATTCCAGACAAATCTGGCATCAATAAGTACATAGACACAACCAACATCTACATACCATTCAGAAAGCTGAAAAGGGGAAAAAAGGACCAAAACCAAGCAACACCCAGATGAGCAGAGATTAACATGAAGATTAAGATCTGATGAACAATCAAGAAGCAAACAATATCTCAATCAAGGAACTGCCAAACAGGCTAACAGTAAACAATAGCTGAATCAGGAAACTACTAAGACTACTCCCATCTACACTTACAGGGCAAGCCACTAACATGTAAAAGGAGAGCAAACCCCATTCCCCGCTAGCACTGATTATGTTACCTCATGAGCACCAAGAATTTCACATTATTTATTTTGTGTGTATGGAGGGAATTAACATGCTTACATTGTGGTACAGAAACTGGGCATGCCACTAACCATGATAGTTTCACAAACAATTTTAAAGATTTTCTTTGAAAACATTTTAAACTGTTCTTTTTTCCCAGTTCAATTTTCCGTTATATTTTACATTTCATACTGAAATATTCAATTTTTTTTTCATTTCTAGCAAATTATTATATTGAATAAAATGATTTCCAATGAACAGAAATATGTTTTTTAAAAAATTATGGTCAAAATTATATTTATATTAAAATAGAAAAGCCAGAATTAAGGGATAGCACAAGTGACTGAATCTTCCAGCTCAATATAAAGTAGATTTATTTCTAAATGGACATTTAAAAATAAAGGAACTGAGCATTTATGACAAAGAAAAGATAAACCTGTATTTTTGTGAAATATTTGCAATTATGTCTTAGAAAACTGCCTTAAACATATAGAAAAGTTAACATCACTTCCTTACTCAATGAAAAGAAAAAAAACCTGATATTTTTTCTTAAGATGTCTCAGTATGATCACAGGAATAATAGTCAGCATGGTTTATTTCCTGGGACAGCTTTATACATCATAAAACTCCAAACTAACCAACTGCTTTATAGTCTAGGAGAGTAATGGCGAACCTTGTGCTCAAACTGGAATGTGCATCTGTATGTGTGCATGTGCATGTGCTGGAGTGCCAGAAGGATGAAGAGCAGCTGGCCGGTGCACACGGGTGAGCTGAGCAACTGTTCTTCAGGTTTCCGGCAAGTGCATGCATACCGGCCAGCTAGTCTTCACATGTGCCTGAGCATCGGAAACTCGAAGACCAGCTGACCAGTGAACACATTCCTGTTTTTTGGGCACTTTTGCCATTTTTTTCAGTCATTTTCAGGCTGCTTTTTGGGGCAAAAACAGCTGGAAAACAGCCCGAAAACTCACCTGAAAACAACCCAAAACCCAGCCCAAAAATAGTCTGTTTTCACCAGCTGCTCTTCTGGTTTTTTATTTTTGCCTATTTCGGGGGCAGTCCGGTGCCTACAAAGACCAGCTTGCCGGCGCACACAAGCAGCTTGGAAACCAGAAGAGCAGCTGGCGATATAGCATGCATGCCCACAGAAAGAGCTCTGAGTGCCACCTCTGGCCCGTGTGCCATAGGTTCGCCATCACAGCTCTAGGAATTAGTCCTATATCATTCTGCTTGTAAGAAATGAGATTTAACAACAGAAAAAGCGTAGAAGCAATTTATTAAAAAAAGACTTGGGAAGGAAAAAATACAATTCTACAGGGTTGATTTAGATAGTGAAGAAAAATGGATTAAAGACAACATACTTTGTAGCAGTCATTTGCAATTAGTTGCAGAAGACTAAAGGATTCTCCTGAAGTTTCCATCTTTAGGTAGAGTTCCCAGGCTAATCTTGGTTTCTTATTCATAATATCTGCGATCAACAGAAAGTTAGAACTAGTTGAGGCATGTTGCTACACAGTGTTTAGAACTGGATAAGCATATTAATCAGCAGTATTGTTCTTTACAATGGCTGTTCAGATGAGTTCAGAGGTAACATAGTCACACCGATTAAGTCAACTGGAAAAAATTTTAAAAATTAAAAAATATGTCCCAATGTATATGTTTTATATGACAATGAGCTCTAGATTATCACGGGAACTTTCCGTTTGAGCACACAGCAGACTGAGCATTTGAATAGATCATACATGTGAAAATAAAGTCAGTTACTGTCCTGAAAGTTTCTTCTTTCTGATCTACGAATCTATATATATATATATATATGCGAATACCACTCACTCACTGACTCATTATCACCAGAGCTCGAAAACTGTTGCAGCTAGAAACATGAAACTTGGCATAGCTGTCCCACTTGGTATGTAGGCGCCCACTAAGAAAGGATTTTTCAAAATATTAATTTTAAGCGGAGATATTTCATTTTTTCCCTTCAACCAATGGAATTGCTTTATGCAAATACCCCCCCCCAGCTTTAAAAAACAAAACAAAACCGCCTGGCCACGAACTCTTAGGAAAGGACGCTGATGACGCTAAGGTGGTTCCTCAACCAATCGGCCGTTCGGGAAGAATTTCTGGCTCCCCCCCCCTTTCCCCCAAGTAGCAAGGTAAGTGAGCGAAAGAGACGCCCATACGCCTTTCTGCGTGTTTCTTCAATCCCTTCCCAAGATGTGGAACTGACAGCGGAGTCGGATAGTGAGGAGGCTGGGGAGGAACATGGGCCAGTCTTGGACTCTGGGAAAGGCCAGGATGAGGGCTCTGCACTGGAGGCAGAGATGGGGCCAGGGCCATCTGGGCATGATGTGCCCCCAGAGGTGGACAGCAGAGGCAGAAGAACAGGAGGAGCTTGTTCCTAGTGCACACAGGCACAGAGCTATTAGAAGGCAAGAGCAGCTAAAGCAAAAAGGGCAACTCAGGAGTAAGGCCAGATGATTGGCACCTCCCATAAGGCTTAAAAGAGCAGCAGTGGCTCTTGGGACCTTTGTAGGAAAGCAACGTTGCTACATTTGTTTCTTGTCCAAGTCTCTTGTTCCTGAACTTTGTGGGGGTTTTGCCAAGAAAAGCTTTTGACAGGCTGCCAAAGGTTTGCGACAAGGCCAAAGGACTGTTTTGGAAGAACTTGTTTGGAATTAATTTGGACTACGTGGGAATGAGGTAATTCTCAAGCTGTTCTAATAAAATATGTTTGTTTAGGACTCATTGTCTCTGGTAAGACCTACTTGGGCCTAGTACACAGTTTCCTGCTGTGAGTCCATCCATTTTGCTGCTAGAACAAGGCAGAGCCTGAGGGCGGGGTCAAACGCATCATCAGTTTGGAGTCCACCTCCCCATGAATTATGTTGACTCTTATCTAATTTGCCTTTTCCATTAGCAGATCACATTCTTATATATAAAGGTTTCCCTCACACATATGTGCTAGTCGTTTCCAATTCTAGGGGGTGATGCTCATATCCGTTTCAAAGCCGAAGAGCCAACGCTGTCCAAAGACGTCTCCATGGTCATGTGGCTGGCATGACTAAATGCCAAAGGCACATGGAACACTGTTACCTTCCCACCAAAGGTGTTCCCTATTTTTTCTATTTGCCTTTTTTACGTGCTTTCGAACTGTTAGGTTGGCAGAAGCTGGGACAAGTAACTGGAGCTCACCCCGTTCGAACCACTGAACTGCTGGCCTTCCGATTGACAAGCCCAGCTGTCTTACCCGCTGAGTAAACTTGTAGTCCCTTTGAACTCTATCCCAGTTCCAGGTTTCTTGCGCCTGACATGAGTTGCTCTCTTTTTCATTCCATATTTCCCAACATGATAAACTTCTCAAATAAAGCTGGGTGTTTGCATAACATATCCAAAGTATGACACAGGTAGCCCTTGACGTACAACTATAATTGAGCCCAAAATTTTTATTACTAAAATGAGACATTTATTGAGTTTTGCCCCATTTTACAACCTTTCTTGCCATATAGTGGATCACTGTGATTAAGCTAGTAATAAAGTTGCTCAGAGAACCTGGCTTCCTTATTTTCTTTGCTTGTCAGAAGATCACAAAAGATGATCACGCCAGGACACTGCAGTTGTCGTACATAGTCAGTTGCCAAGCATTTGATCACATGACCACGGATATGCTGCAATGGCCATAAGTGTGAAAAATGGTCATAAGTCAATTTTTTTCAGTACTGTGACTTTGAACAGTCACTAAAACAAATTGTTGTAAGTTGAGGACAACCTGTAATTTTGAGCCAATGGTGTCTTAAGTAAGAATTCTAGGTTGATTTATTCTATAATTCAATTCTTTATTTTCTTGGCTATTCTTGGTATCTCAGGAGTCTACCTCGTCAAGACTGTTTAAAAGCATCAATAAAGGTTTTTCCTCAGGATCCAACTTTTGCTTCCATAGAATGTCACAGGAAAACTACTTCCTGGATGATTTTGTCGGCATAGATGTAACCTGAGTATCTTTTCCAGGGTATTCATTCCTACTTATACTACTGCAGAAACATGCTGGTAGTTGGCTCCTTTAAGGTTGATAGCTGATCCAAATGGCGGGAGTTATCCATTATTTCAGCCTCTTCACTATCAGTGAAGATTCTGAAGACTGTTCTAAGATAGTACCTAATCTGTTGTCATTATTTTGATATTCTTATTTCATTTTAGTTCCACTTTTTCACTGTGCTCGTTTATTTTCAATACTGTGGCCTCCTGCCCAGCGTACAGGTTCCACATGAGGGCAACAAGATCTCAATTGTATTAAATACATTCCACAGCTGGATATTATCAACACAATTAAAGGCCTTTCCATAATCAATGAAGTACATATTTATTTTCAGTATTCTATAGTTTTTCAATTATCCAGTGCGCTTCAGTAATAGTGTCTCCATTTCTCCAGTTTATTTGATGAAACCAGATTTAATATCTGGCATCTCCCTTTCCACATGTGGTCTTAATCTACATCGGATGCATTTGTTTGGCTACCAGGGCAAATTGGGAATATTGTACAATAGTTTGCACATTCTGTTAAGATTCTATTTTTGAATACTAGTAGGTAGATTGACTTCTTCCAATCTTTTGGCCACTGTTTTTCTCCACATTTTCTGGCATAATATGGTTCAAAACTTTACTGATTCTTCTTCTATCATTGAAAATATTGGGGAAAAATCCTTACTCTATTAATCTAAGTAACATAGTAGCAGTATAACATATAAGAATTTGGACATATGATGAGATGAATTTAAAGTTTGTCATGAATTGAATGAGTTTTGATATGACAGAGTGAACTCAAATGTTATTACAAGTTTAAGATTAATGGTTGATATAGTGTATTATGTTTGATATATGAATTTTGATATGATATATAGAGTGAATTTAAAAGTTTTTCTAAGTCTAAGATAGTTGATATATTGTATTTTACTTGATACATGAATTTTATAACCTCAAATAACAGCTGTAATACTAAAATGGTTTTTTATATCCCAATACCTTTTTCCCTATTATATGTCAAAAACTCAATAAAAAGTATATTTACCAAAAAAAAAAGAAAATATTGGGGGGGAATCCCTACCCTATTAAGTAAGCTAAGTAACATAGTAGCAGTATTACATATAAGAATTTGGACATATAAGTGATGAGATGAATTTAAAGTTTGTCATTTCCTAGTTAAATAACTTTACCCAAGCATAGCTTGACATTTCTGACTAGTATCTGTTAGCAGGAGTGAATGCCAACATTTCTGAACCTTTGCATTCCACATTAAAAATCTGAATAATTTAGGCAAAAGAGCAGAGTTTCTTATTCCACTCTTATTTTATTGCTACTTTGGATAATCATTTTTTTCTGATAAATATTAGAATTGGCCATCATCCCGGTTTTATTGAATACCTCAGGTTTCTCTTGACTTAAAGCTAGATTTCCTGAAACCGGTGACAATCAATTTAACTCCCATTGCTTTCTAAAATGTCTATTCATTTATCTGGGTACTAGGCATATCAAGATTTTTATGAGTTATGTTTCGCGCATTTTCTATCCTTTGATATAACTGCAAGAGGAGCAGCTAACAGGAAACTGGCACTTAAGTTTGCTGCACTAGCAATCTTGAAAGTCAAAGAAAACAAATGAATAAGTTGTTGTTAGTTGCGAAGTCGTGTCCGACCCATCATGATCCCATGGGCAAAGTTCCTCCAGGCCATTTATTTTCCTGGCTTTCAAGATTGTGAAGGCCTATGTGATAGTTATATCAAATGATAGAAAATACATGAAATGTAACACATAATATGCCTAAATACGCATAATATGCTAAATCAGTTGATTGCTGATTCCTAGAAACCAGGGGGAAAAACCAAGCAAGTTTTAATGTACTTACCGCATTTGCATTTCCTCCAACTTGCATGCACCTCAACTGAAACCATGACCAGTTTGAGTCTAATTCTGTAGATCTAAAACCAAAAAATAGAAGTAATTTCTGAAGAACCATTTAATAGCAATAGGCACTTAGGTTTATATGCCCTCTTCATGGTGCTTTACAGAGTCAGTATATTGCCCCCCAATAATCTGGGTCCTCCTTTTACTGAAGGATGGAAGGCTGAGTTAACCTTGAGCCAGCGAGACTTGAACTGTCAAACTGCTGACAGTCGGCAGTCACATAATTATCCTGCAATACTGCATTCCAACCACTGCACCACCATGGCTCTTTTTTTAAACAACAACAACAACAACAAAGCAGCTATTTCTATTTTGAAAAGCACAAAAGGCAAGGAGGTGGTTTAGGGGCATATGTTAGAAATAAAAATCCAAAGAGGATACAGACCCATTGAAAAAACATGGTGAGAAGACAGAATTTTTAAACTTTTTAATTTTTCAACTGTCCTCTCAGGGAAAGGAAATTGAGGGCTAGCTAGTGGGGAGAAGGAGAAGGGCATAGGAAACTCTCTGCTTGAGATCTATACAGGACAGGTTCCTCAAACATGATCAAATAATGAGTACTTGGACAGGCATGCTACAATTAACAATTCATGCCAAACCAACTTCTCTTTCTTAGGTAGAGTTACTAATTCAGTAGATTAGGAGAATATCAAAGACAATGCATCGGGATTGCACCAAAGTTTTTAAAATAATGCCTCATGGTATTTTTCTTCATATAACGGTAAAAGATGGGCCAAATGCCCTACTTAGTATTAGATGTACTCCCAATTGAGTGAATGATTACACCACCTAAGAATACTCTTCAACCTAAAAGGAACTTATGTGGAGTGTCCTAGGTCAACATTTTTAGCACTGTTTTAGATGAGCAGGTTAAGGAGGATGGATGACACAAAATTAGGAAAGGCAAATTATTTAGATGATTATAATGAAATATGGTTATTCTTTATTGAAACCATTGTAGAGATGCAATATAGATGTTTGAAAACCATCCAGAGACAATTGAGATGGGTGTTGTAAAAAATAAATAAAAAAATAAAATAGAACTATATATCTACATCATAGTTATTTTGTTCTCCTTCTTCCTTTCCTCTATAATTTTTCCTTATTCTGTTTAGAGGCCATGAAACAAGATCGAAGAAGGTCTAGAGCAGTGATCACTAACCTTTTTGCTGTGGTGTGCCAAAAACGGGAGGAGCACGGGGGAATTGTGTGCGTGCATGCCCACACCCATAATTCAATTTCCCCTGCCTCCCCACATGTGTGTGCAACACCACCACCACCACGCTCCCCATGCTTTTGGCACATGATGGCTCAGTAGGCCCATTTTTCAGGCTCCAAAGGCTCCAAAGGCTTTCTAGGAGCCTGGAAAGGGCGACAACGGCCTTCCCCACCCCCTGGAGGCCCTCCAGAGGCCAGAAACGGCCCATTTCCTGACTTCTGGTGGGCCCAGAAGGCCTGAAAATCAGCTGGAAGGCACGCACATGCACACTGGAGCTGAGCAACGACAATGCTTGCGTGCCCACAGATATAACTCTGCGTGGCACCTGTGCCATAGGTTCCCCGTCATGGGTCCAGAGTGACTTGAAGTATGGAGTGAAAAGAGTAGAATGGAATTTGACATAGAGAATTTAAAGTTCTGCATCTTTGATAGGAAAAATGTAACACAAAGTTAACACAACACAAACACAACACAAACTTTGTCAACACAAAGTTAACATTAATTCAGTGCAGCGTGATGCTTTTGCTAAAAACAACTGCTATCTTGGCATGTATTAAGTCCACGTCCACGCCCTCTTGTGAAGAAGCCGGGCTTAGACCCCACCCTCCTGGAGCGTTATAGGCCTGTCTCCAACCTTCCATTTGTAGCGAAGGTTGTTGAGACAGTGGTGGCACGTCAGTTCTCTCAGCAC
>JANHFP010005491.1:44672-55518 GCA_032468135.1 Calamaria suluensis | reverse complement strand
CAGGGAGGTATAATATTATGCATTTTTAATGTTTCTTAAACTCTTTCATTCTTCAAGGAGAGTGGTGGGTGCTAACTTCCTATACCCTCTTGGCTACATAGCAATATTAATTTAATATTGTATAATCCAAATTGTATTGAAATCACACTAAATAAAATCATTTTCAATTTTTAAAGAGGTACATGAGGAATTGGTCAATTTCCTTTTTCTGAATTTCAATAGGGGTAGTGTCAGGACTCCCAAACGCCCGCCAAAAAAACACATGACATGAATGCTAGATTTTCTGTTTTACTCAGTGCAGGGTGTGGAGAACAAACAATAAAGTAAAGTCAGCTCTAGCAGTCATTTTCTGGGTCTCTCTTTAATAACAGCTTCAATCAGGAATACTCAGGATTAGCCAATCACCATGCTTCACCATCACACCATCACCAAACCCAAGTGACAACTCTCCTTCTGTACTTGATCTTTCAATGTGAGGTACATGCTGTCGAGCTGGATCTCGACAGGTAGTCCCTGACTTATGACCACAATTGAACCCCCAAATTTCTGTTGTTAAGTGAGACATTTGCTAAGTGAGTTTTGCCCCATTTTAAGACCTTCCTTGCCACAGTTGCTAAGTGAATCACTGCAGTTGATAAGTTAACCTGACTGTTAAGTGAATCTGGCTTCACCACTGACTTTACTTGATCATGTGACTCCAGGCCCCAGCTACAGTCATAAACAAGAACCAGTTGTATCTGAATTTTGATCACATAATCATGGGAATGCTGCAAAGGACATAAATATGAAAAATAGTCATAAGACTTTTTTTTCAGTGCCTTTGTAACTTTGAACAGTGACTAAATGAACTGTTGTAAGCTGAGGACTACTTGTTTTCCCTTTAAAAATATTTTATAATAACTATTAAATACTATGTACAATTTTTAAGCAATCCTGGAATAAATCCTAGGTTTTATTAGACTTATCTGATTTATAACTCATAATGCAAATGTAAGTGGTTCTTTATTAAAAGACATGGCTATTTTTCCTCTAATGATGAAATTTGGTGGAGGGACATAATATTAAAAATCACACAATTGTGGTGTTACTTAAAGGCAAACAATTCAGAAAATTTTAACAAATGCAAGTGAGTTTTTAAAATTGTTAAGTGGCAAGCTACTTATAATCACATGGAACCTGTACCGGCATAACTTGCCTGTCTAATGCCCCACCTTGAATTTCCTTCTGCTTTGCTTCTATTTAAAGATAAATCATTTTAGCCATTCCTTGCATCTGATGAAATCAGCTGTCATTGACATAAACTTATGTTCTTTTTTTAAAAAAAAAAACTGTGTTAGTCTGTAAAGGTGCTGCCAGACTCATTCTGATTTTAAACAGTTTATTAATATGTTATCATTTACTACTATTAAAATATGGATTATAAAGGGTATTTCAAAAATGTAGATGTAATTCAGAATAATTGAATTAGTTTAAGGGGGCAAAATAAGTAATTCTTGTTTGAACTACAGGGAGACTGGCTATTATTAGGTGTGCAAAAGCCTCTAGAGGTTTTTTTCCCTTACTTTGTTCAGATGTTTATTACTGCTCTATGGTTAGCATAATGTGGATGGTTTTAAAATATATGCTATGAAAATTAATGTTTTCTGGGAAAAAAAAGCTTTATTGAAAGTGATTTTTTTTCTTTCTTTGTCTCTTTAATAGAAAAGAATGTAAGAGGAAAGAAATTATGTTATTTCTCAACTATGAATATTATGAATCATATTTTTAAAATTAACCTATGCAAATTGTATACATATGCACACGCAGATATAGAATTATAGAACCAATATGTATCCAAAGACAGAATTGCATTTAGCAGTAGTAGCAGTACTTCTCCCCCACATTTCTTTGTGTATACCGCACCACATCAACTCTGGAGTGTTTGAGATTTGCAGGAAGTGAAGGTAAAAGGAAAGCCATAAATTACTGGCATCACATGAATGGAAAGGATAACATATTTAAATGCTATGTTTAATTAAACTGTAACTACCATAGAATGTTCTACACACCACACTGAGCTAATACAAAAACGAGGGGTTCCCAAATTGACTATAAATTGTACTTTCTTGGGGAGGGAGGAGAGTTGTTTTCAGTTTGCTGATAATAGAAGATGCATTGGGAATGGACAAATAGATAGCAGACACCAGTGCTGAAAAATATGGATGATTTTGAAAATTAGCTGCAGCTTAGAACTGGCTACTTGTCTGGTGAATTTAACCCTCTTTGTAATGTTTAAACATAGTCATTTCTTTCCTTTTTTGTTTACTTATTTTCTCTCCATCTTCTTTGTCTCAATGTTCTATTTTCTCCTTCTTACTTATGACTTTATTTCCCCCCTTACTCAACCCCATCTTGCACTGATATTTCCCCTTCTTTTTCCTCCTTTCAGCTGGCACAATAATTTCGCTCATAGAGTCTTCTTTAATATGTCGGAACATGACAGCAATATTGGATCTCCATCATTCCTTGTTTCTGTAAATCTTTGACATCACACTTGATATTGGTATGTTTGAAATATGGATTTACTCTCTTTTTCTGCACTACCTTGATACATCCTTGGTTGTCTTCCAGTATAGGCTTATGTACATTAAATCCAGCATCAGCAAATGTGCCAACCACATTGATTTTAGTTTGCATGAGTCTCCAACAAAGTTCTCTGCTTCTGTTGAGGATAAGGCAAGTCCAGATAATGAATCTTTTCCTGAGCTGAAATAGGTATCATGTGGTGGATTTATAGTCCTTTGTGACACCAGCTCAATTTGAGCCCAAAACCAATTAGTCTCAGGTCTGTGTGCACTACCGTAGTATTCTTAGCTTCTTGTGAAGCATGACCTTCAGGTATCTCATTATTTTCTTTATTACCTGCCAGTCTCATTTTTGTAGACTGATATCTTTCTGGTTGGTTATTCTGACTGCAGCTACAATATTTGACCTTTTAATGTTGATGGTATTCAGGCTAACTCTGCCCACGGTCTGGAGTTCAATCCCAACAGCCTTCCATCTTTCTTAGGTTGGTAAAATGAGACCCAGCTTGTTGGAAACAATATGCTGCCAATGTAAACCACCCAGAGAGTGTGTTATGAGGTGATATATAAATCTAACTGCTATTGCTATTTCTTCTATTTCAAATATTATCAGCATGTTGCTAACTTTTTATTTTTGCCAAGGAAGAACCATCTATTTTCTTATATTTCAGCTTGCATCCAACAATGATATGTCATATTTTCCAGTTACTTAATTTCACAGTTCTACTTAACTACAAAAGTCCCCTCCATACTTGTTCTCTATATTTGTCTAAACTGTTTTATAGACCTCCAAACAAACAAGTCTGCTAGCTTGTGCTAGGATTGTGATAAGGACAGTAAAGGTACTTTGTATGAGGAAGGAAAGAAAGACTGTAGTTAGGTCACCATTGGAAGATAGGCTTATCTGAAGAATAATACAGAATAATTGAAGTGGTTGACAATTGAAATGGATTAAACAGCTCCAACTGTTGAAAATATATGACTTTAATAAAGAACAACGTGCATTGGGTATCATTTGTATTGTCAAAGAATTGATGGTTTGAGGGCAACTTTGAAGAAGAGGATTGTTGGGGATGATTCCTAGGGTTGTGTTACAATTCAAAAAGTGTGGCTCTAAAGCAGGGGTGTCAAATGGGCAGCCTGCAGGTTGGTTGCATCATGAAAAGGGCCACACCCATCCCAGCTACTCAAATGCTAAAACCATTGTGATTCATCACATGATGTCACGTGACACAATTGAGTTTGACACCCTTGCGCCATCAAGATATGCAGAAAGTTCTTGAAGATGACATGAGATTATAATTATCAAAGGTTTTGCAGCCAAGGAAAAGACATCATCCAGCCTGACAATAAGAGACAACTGCCTTTAATCTATATGAGCCCTTCCTTAATTCTAAAATTAGGAAATAGGTAGAATTACAAATGGAACAATGAACGCATAAATTAAGCTCACTTCATAATATGTAAATATGTTTAGAAGTACTTCAGGCTTAAATCTTGAGCACAGGAGAAGAGAAACTCTCATCTTGCAAATTTAAAAGGCAAATGGTTTAGCGGTGTTATCTGCTCTTGGGACAAGGGAGGAATTCACAATGGAATGCCATGCAATTAGTTTGCTTGCCACATGAGGGTAAAAAATTGAAACTGTTCATGTTTCTCACTTTAATGTACTTCTTAATTAAAAAGAAGAGGGGGGCTGAAGTCGTATTTTGCATTGCATATCTATTAAATCATCAGAACTCACAGGCGTCTGCAGTCACCTAGTCCTTGGCACTAATCTGTCTTTGTATCATTAACCTTCAACTTCAGCATTGTACTGGACCTTACACCTAATAGTTTTTCACTATGGTATTATGCATAGCAGTTTCCAGGATACATTTTTGTGCACAGTTCCTAGTTTTTTTTATTTCCTAGCTTTGAGCATTGTTGTCTTGGAACATAGACTCAAGCTTTGCTTCCAAAAAACTATTAAGTGATTTATTCTTGGCTTGGTCTTAGTTGCAAATGTTTTTAATGGCAGTATTTTTTTCCAGTTAGGTGGCTTTCACTACTTCTTCTGCTTATAATTTGTACAGTAACTTGCTGTTTTTGGCCAATTACAATTCTTTCCATCTGTCACACAATTCTATTTTGAAGTACAGGGCACTAGAGTTTGATATATCTGATGCCTTGCTCTATGAAGTAGGTTTTAACTTTGTTACTACACCCACAGATTTATTGTCATTAATAATGTAAATAATGTTTGTTTATATCAGAACTTTTTGCTAGTTAATGCTATTAATTGCTTCTGTTCAATACTTCACCTTTGCGAGCTAAGATGGATGATCTTGATATTTAACTCATCTTTCTTGTGTTGATCCTTGATAGCTGTTGAAGAAAGGGAAAAAGGGGTTAATTATGAGCAGTTCAAAACAATAACAACAAACAATAACAACACAATGACATTTGAAAAAGAAAAGAACAACTTTTAGGGGAAAATGTAAATATATTCAATAATATTTTTAGCACACTGCCTTGAGAGTGCTTTGTACATTGCAAGTCTTGCAAATAATGTAAAAAATATAAAATTGTGTTTAAATTGTACATGGCCAAACCAAATCACACCTTTAACCATATCTACATACTGCAGTCAACACAAAGCTTTCTCACAATGACACAGTAATAATTTGGGGCACTGTTCCGCAGTTGCACCTTGTGTACTGGTTTCTTTGCAATGAAAAGGGCTGCTGCTGTGCTCAGCCACACATTTCATTCTTTGTATAGTCAAGGATTAGTTGAAACAGAAATGAAACAAGTAGAGATTTTTCTTTCCTCTCCATCATATACATTTTTCCCAGAAGGGGAAAAAAACAACAACCCCAACTCTCAAACTCTCGTGTCCAATTGTTCTGTGAGCAACTTGCAGTCTTCAAGGACTGAAATTTGGCTACAGAGATGATGATTTTGACGAAACAGAGAAGAAAGAGCACAAATATACCAGTGGTGGGTTTCAATTTTTTAAAATACTAGTTCTGTGGGTGTGGCTTGGTGGGCATGGTAGGGTAAGGATACTGTAAAATCTCCATTCCCATCTCACTCCACGTAAAGGTTATTGCAAAATCCCCATTGCCTCCAAATCAGCTGGGACTCAGGAGCAGAGAATGGATGTTGTGGGGCCAGTCAGAATTTTTACAGTCCGAACTAATCAAAGTTTCCACTACCGGTTCTCTAGAACTGGTCAGAACCTGCTGAAACCCCCCTCTGAAATAGAGGCTTCTACTCAGTCTAGAAGATGGGTATGGAAATGATCACCTTCCCATGCCACAGGACCTCCAGATTGATATTCAGTGGTAAATTGTTTTTGAAGATGTAGGCGTAGTTAATTCTTAATGAATTTGATCAGACCTGCTTCAATCATTCTAGCCATCCTAGCATGGCTACTTACAACTCTCACCTTCAAATATCTGCTTTTACTATTCCATATATGTGTGTAGCCTTGCTTTTTACAGGCTGCATCTATGCTCCATTGAAGCAAGCAAACATACAAGTGAGAATGAAATATTTTCTGAAGACAGTAAAAGCAAACTACATAGAATACATGTAGCTCAGGGTTGTATGATGGAGTCCTTGATGCTCTCAAGCTAAGGGAGCACCAAGGACTCCATAAAATAAACAAGCAAAGCTTAAAGGATTGGTGAGCAGTGAGGTGGAAGGTGATGAAGCTGTGCTTGTTTTCACTGGCACTCTCTGTTTTTCAGATTAAAATGCTCCACTGTGAGTTTTCACATTCTTTGGTGAAATATAGCAGTGAGCATACAGCCCACATAATACTTCATATACACATACATACATACATTTTGGCAGTGTGTATTAACTATTATTCCCCATCTACTCTAACTCTCCAAATACAGCATTTTAAAATATATTTTCCTATTGAATTAATTTTGCTTGAGAACCTTGTGATTTATTTTTGATTTGTAATTCTGATTTTCCTTTGTAGGAAAATGTTTATTTATACCTTTGATTAACGGTCATATGCTTAAAATTAAACATAGCATTTTAAAGATGTGTGTTCTTTTGCTTGTGTCAACAATTTGACTTAGCTACCTGACCTGTGGCCATATTATACAATAGCACAAGATGGAGAGTTTTCTTCTGCTTTTCCATTGATTTCAGAAGAGAATGACAATTTTCAACCTTGGCCATTTTACTATCCCTGAGTACTTCAGGGTCACAATTTGAAGACTAGATGTTGCATTTCTTTCAATGTGGATTCCCTAACTTTGCTTTAGGAGAGTCTGAACACCATGTAGTCCTTGGTGCTTGGTTGCACAATGGTATGTGGAAATGATTTTGGAAGATAGTAAGAAGAGCTGCAAGAAAAACCTACAACCGTATTTGCAAAACATACATCAGCCAAATATAGGAAAAAGGACATGAAAAGCCCCTCAGGGGGTACTCTCCCTAGTTTTCTGAAAAGTAAAAGTAAAGGGGGAAAGAAATGCTTTCCGATTTGCAAGATTCTGCTATTGAAACCTTGTAACAAGGGCAGTATTTGTACTTACGTTTTTTCCCCCTTACTGGACTATCTCAAAGAGCTGAGAAACTGCTGCAAGTATTTCATTTCCCAACTAGATAACATCCTCAATAGGAATGATCATATGGCTTGCTGTCGGTTTATTTGTACTTTAGTAGCTTGCCCTGACAGTTTTGGTGGGGAAGTATTTTCCTCCTTAGTGGTTTCTTGATTAAAGTATTATTTTGTGCCTCATTGTTTGTCTGGTGTTCATCCCTGCTTATCTGATTGCTGGTAGCTAGAGGGGATGTGCTCTAGTCTTTTTGTTTTCTTAGATTTTCCTACTGTCTCTTTTGAATCTATAAAAGTGGTTTATTTCTATGGGTCTGTTGATAGCTGATTTGTCTTAATGCCAAGCTTCCAGGAATTTCCTAGCAATGTGGGATTTTGCTTGGTCTAAAATGTGAATATTTTTTTCCATTTAAAAGATGGTTCTGTCTATGTGTTGTGAAATTAAGGAGTTTTTGTCATGATAAACCACATGGGTAATGAAATGTTTGCAAACAAATAACCAAGCTCAGAGAGCACAAGTAACTCCTGAATTCAACCTGAGCTACAGATCCTCTCTTCTATTGAATTCTGAGAATTATGCAAACTTAGAAGAAAACAACACATTGCTGATCTTCCATAGCATTATAAACATCAACCAGTATTTCCTGCAGCCAGATTTCTAACATAAAGAAGGTTAACAGAGGAGAAAAATAGGTCTCTGCCAGTGAAAATCATCAACTTATCTTTCTCTTTGGATCAAATTGAATTTGCCTATTGAATAATTTTTTGCTTGCAGGCCTTCCTGATACCTTCCAAATCAGTTCATGGACCATGCAATGAATTCTGGGGTGGTCTGGGAGGAGAAGACAGGCCAATCTCATTTTAGGAACTGAAGTCTCCTATACGTCTTATCTCTAAGCCAATAATAACTGTTTATAATGCATAGACAGGTAAAGTGCTATTTTTGTAGCTAACGTTTTAGCTTGAAAAAAATGTTTGTTCTATAGCTAACACTCTTGAAAACACAGTATTTTCTTTGCATAACAAAATAGGCCTCTGAAAAGACTAAATAACTACCCCACTTTAAAAATACACTTGTTGTTTTATTGGAAGGGTTGTTTTGTTTTTTGACATCTCATTTCCAGCTCTCCTTGTTCTTATTCTGCAAGCTGAAACTGGTTGAACTCTGTTTGGAAGAGGGTGGGCAGGCCTGAACCTCAGAGAAGAATGAAAACAACATAAAGACATTTTGATATTTCACCAACTAGAGGTAGAATATTTAGTTTTCTGAGGAAGTGAACAGTTGACTGCTACATTTAAATCTTTGCATGGCTAATAAATCAAATTGTGAGCATTTAATAATTGCCAGAATAGAGTTATATTACGTATCCTTAAGGAAAAGAAAGGGTGAACACAGCAGTCAAGAATGAAAATATAAATATATTGTAGTGATGAACACTTTTATCTGAATGCTGTGAAATCCCAGGGGTTAGAAAAATGGAATGGAAATGTTATTTATCCAACATTTTTATGCATAAATGTATGTAGCAAACTAAAACATATACTACTAGACCATTACAAATTTAACAGCTTTAATTATGGAGTATTTCAGATCTTTCTTATATTATGTTATCTGGTTTGAAGGGCTTTTAATGAATTTATAAACGTAATGGAGTATGCCCTGCACATTCATAATGTTTCAAAAATGACAAGTTCATAATGCACGGAACAAAAAAAACAACAAAACACAACAAATCCCCCCAGTCTTTTGTTTTGGGCCATTAAAGAGTCACCCAATTGTTAACATTTTTGTAATTATTGCTTAAGAAATTGGGTAGTGGGAAATAAGTTTATAGCTTCTTCATGCAATTTCAGGAGTTAAAGTTTAGTTGGCAGATGAGGGCTAATTGACCTAATTTTAATCTCTTTGGAGAAAAAAAAATCTTGCTAAAATAAATTCCTGTTGTCAATTGAATGGTCTTTTTTCCCTGTTTTATTCATATTTTGCGGTAATTAGACTGCAGATTGTAGAAAGGTTTTTGGTAGAGATGTGCTAAATTGAAACCAAAAATAATGCTGCAGTAGAGAAAAATAAATAAATTGCATATCTATGTTTTATTTAAATACACATTACATCTATTTGTTTGTCTGTACCCTACCTTTCTTATATTTGCAAATAGCTCAATGTGGCAAACATACCTAATACCCCTTCCTCCTTCTCTTTTCTCTGCAACAACAATCCTGTGAGGTAGGCTGGAATGAGAGTGATTGGCTCAATATTGTCACCCAGTAGTTTTCATGTATAAGGCAGGATCTGAACTCACAATCCCGATTTCCAGTTTTCGTGCCTTATCTACAAGACCAATGTTCAATTCTTCATAATTTATACACATAGACTGCTTCCTTTAAACCTTAGTCTACTATGTTTATGTACTGCATTTTAATCTACTTAATTTTAAAATAATAAACAGTAAAGGTTTCCCTTGCACATATGTGTTAGTCGTTTCCGACTCTAGGGGCCGGTACTCATTTCCGTTTCAAAGCTGAAGAACCAGCACTGTCCGAAGACATCTCTGTGGTCATATGGCCAGCACGACCAAAGCATGTATCACTGTTACATTCCCACCAAAGGTGATCCCTATTTTTTCTACTTGCATTTTATGTGCTTTCGAAACTGCTAGGTTGGCAGAAGCTGGGATAAGTAACAGGAGCTTACCCTATTACATGGCACTAGGGATTTGAACCACTGAACTGCTGACCTTCCGATCGACAAACTCGGAAGTTCCGTAAAAATGAGCCCTAGCATTGATCCGAAAGCTCGAATGATAAAATATCTGGTCCTAGTGACCGACTCAGATTGGAACCTGCAACATTATTCTGGGATGCATATATTCATCTTCATTCCTGGATATTAATCTTTATTTCTGAAGAGCTGTGGTAAGAACTTTTTTCCTTTTATTTGAAACTTTGGAGTAGATGAAGGGATGTTTGATGGATATCAGTGCAATAAAATTGGATGGACCCCTGGAAGAGATTTGTAACAGGGGAGTGGATCTCAGTAATATCCTTGTAGAAAATCATTCACCATATTTGATACAATATATCCAAGGATCAATGAATCCATTGAAAAGAAATGTTCTTGGTTTGTAATAGCCCTCAGTGGCACTACCTTTCTTCAGAAGTTTCAAACTTATTTGAACCAGTAGATCATTATTTCAACTGGAATCCTGAGTAGTTACCATTACATGATTCCTTATTCACCAAATCAATGTTATTTCTCTATCTTCAGCACTCCTATTATCACTGCTTCCCTATTAATGTATTCTGTCCAAAAGAAAGGCCAGCTATCATTTTCATCCCAAACTAATTGTATTTCAAACATTTTTCCCTTTAAATTAAGAAAACTCATTTTTTTTCCAAAGTAGCTCATAATAAACATTATTTTATTTTAAGAAATAAAAATATTTTATACGATATGCTTTGGCACCAGGATATATTATTTAATAATATCCTGTAGATTTATTTGATATTAAGTAGAATTCATGCTTGCTTAATTGATGCCAGGTTGCCCAGGTCTTGAGACAGGACTTCATATTGCAGACATTATTGTCTCCTTGTTGAGCAGTAAGGTTGTTATTGTGGAATGCAGTGTTTTGGTTCCACCAGATACAATAAGACAGCAGTTGCCCAAAAAAAGCATCATTTCATAGACAATAGGTGCAGTTTGGACACTTGA
>JANHFP010005486.1:516196-526337 GCA_032468135.1 Calamaria suluensis | reverse complement strand
AGAGGCAGTTTGGCGCGGGGGCTGGGGGAAGTGCTCAGAGGAAGAGCCACACTCAGTGGCCGAAGAGCCACGTGCAGCTCGCGAGCCACACTTTGCCGACCACTGGGTTAGGGGATACTCAAATAGCAAAGCATAAAACATATCCTTGTAATCAGATATATGCAATGTTTGATTATGTGAAGCTACTTTTGGCTAACCAGTATTAAATAGGAATATTATATTTGAAGCACAGTTATATTATAGTGCACCTATATGTTAATTTATGGAACTCCGGCCCATCAAAAATCATCCCCAGCTTTCAACAAGAATACTTCAAGTACCTTACCTAGTCAGTTCTTAGCATAGAAGTCTTAATTCTTAATTTGAAAGCATGAGAATTGCTGTATGATTAACCTCAGAAAATATAACTGATTGCATGTATGTTTTTTTTAATTCACTTGCAAAGGAACTTATTTTCATAATCTAAAACTTCTTCAATATACTTCAGAAAACAATTTCTAAGGATTTGGAAAGATTTGTCGATTTGCAAGGTTAAAAGCTAAATATAGTAATGAAAGTTGTCACCAAGTAGCCATGGTGGGACAGTGATTAGAGGTATTATTGCAGGCAAACTCCATCCACAGCCTGGAGTTCCATCCTTTCATCCTTCTAAAGTCAGTAAAATGAGAATCCAGATTATTGGGGGCAATATGATGACATTGTAAACTATCCAAAGTGCTGTAAAGCCCTATGGAGCAAAATATAAACTAAGTGCTATTGCTATTATACTCTACTCTGTTATTATTGTTCTTTTGCTACCGGTTTGGACCAGTTCGGCTGAACCCATAGCAGCAGTGGTGCATGGTTCGGAGAACTGGTAGCGGTGGCAACGTGAGGCTCCTCCCACTAACCTGGACATCATTACTTCCTGATTTTAACCAGGAAATAACTTGTTTTTGACCTTCTGAGCATGCGCAGAAGGCTTTATAAATGAACAAAGGGTCCAAGTTCACATGGAGTGTGTACTTCCAAAATGGTAGGGAAGATAAGTAGATTTCACCCCTGTTTTGAACCATCATAATTTCTACTCAGTTCCAGTAAATATTTTAAACTATTGTTTGTCAAATAGTTAAAAGTTCATTCTAAATTTGAGGCAAAAGTTACCAGACTGGGTATATTCTTCTCTTAAAAAGGTAAAGGTTTCCCTCGCACATATGTGCTAGTCGTTTTCAACTCTAGGGAGCGGTGCTCATCTCCATTTCAACGCCGAACACCCAGCGCTGTCCGAAGACATCTCCATGATCATGTGGCAGGCATGACTAAATGCCAAAGGTGCACGGAACGCTGTTACTTTCCCACCAAAGGTGGTTCCTATTTTTTCTACTTGCATTTTTACATGCTTTTGAAACTGCTAGGTTGGCAGAAGCTGGGATATGTAACAGGAGTTCACCCCATTACATGGCACTAGGGATTCAAACCACTGCACTACCAACCATCCAATCGACAAGGTAATCTGTCTTAGCCGCTGAGCCACTGTGTCCCTAAATAAACAGGTATAAATATGTAAAATTTATTATTATGGTTCATCATAGTCATCCAATTGTTCAGACTGAATTTGGCATTTTTATCTATTGAGTCCTTCCTGAGGTAGGAAGATGTTGTTGTTGGTTAGTGTAAAGTATATCATCACAAGATATAAGCTGTTCCAAATCAAGCTGACTTTTACAACTGATTTGTGGTGATTTCGTCAGGACCAATTGTGTTTAATTGGTTTCAGTGTGACCCTAGGAAAGAGTTGCAGATATTTTCAGAGTTACCATAAAAATGTGTCTCTTTTGATACATTTGCAATGTTAGCTTAACATTTTGCACTCATTTTTCTTTAGTATTTTCGTATTAAAACCTGTCACATTAATTTCATCCCTATATCAACTAAATGTTATAAAAGTATAATTTTAAATTAAGACCACTGCTTATTTATCTTGAGCATAGTAATGAAGGGAGATTGAATTTATTTTCCCAGTAGTCTTAGCAAAATAGGATTGTTAGATGAGAGTCCAAATATCTGGAAGATCATTAGATGTCCACCAAAAAAATGAAGTGCATTTTTTATAGCCATCTTATGGTTATCTGGCTTTTTGCTGTCTAAATCAGACTTAAAAATAAAGAAAAAAGTGCCTAAAAGTGTTATCCTTTTAGAAAGCTCTGTAGTCCCAGACATGATGAAGAGATGAAACATAGTATTTTTGAATAAAACAAACAGGTACATTATCTGGTTGATATTTCCTTGAAATCCTATTTCTGGGTTATATTATCAGAAAGTTGCTCTTATGTGAGACAATAATTTTGATCTACAGTTGTATTAATTTTATCAGTAACACATTAGGATGGTTAAATTATATTATTGCTAGTCCAGAAAACTGTGAATTAATGAAAGTAAATCTTCACCAACTATTTACCAGAACCTATTTTAGAAATAAAGCATGATTCTCAAATAGTTCGAAAGAATAGTTCCAAAAGTTGATTTGTCAACCACAGTTACCTTTTTTCCATTGCATTTTGATGGAGGAATCTTTAATGTGCAGCCTCTCCACCATTACAAGCCGCTTCAGGGCAATGATCTGTCAAGTTCTGACTGTATCAAACTGTTTGTGCTGGATTCAGCATCTAACACTGTTCTAACACTGCTGCACAATCAGACAAGAAACAATAATTTTCAATTAAGAAACCTAGCGAAGATATGGGGACTTGATTTATGATGCATGACTAATTACCAAATAGCTACTCTAATGAAAATTAAGCTCCTGGTTTGCTACAAAGATTTCACTTTATCTTTGGTTGTTTGGTTGGATGTTTTAGGGGTTGGATTTTCTCTTTTTGAGATATGACACAAATATATTTCACTGAAAATTGTTATACATTATACAGTACTGTGCCATAAGTTATTATTAAAACTATCTGATTCTTGTTGTATATATAGGGAGTATATAAATCAACACACAAATATATGCATATACATACACACACATGAATATTCTTCTCAATAAATTTGTAAAGGAAAAAATGGTTCCATTGTTCATAATCAGGATTATTTTTTTTTTACTCAAGACCAAACTATGGGCATTTTGTTTCCCTTTCCTTTCTGCAAGTAAGTAAGCTGGTCAGGAAAGAAACTTGGAGTGATCAACTTTTCATTTTAGGTCACTTCCTTAATCTGAAATGTTTCTCCAAGCTCTTCTACAAAGTAATGTGAATGAGGAAAGCAGTGTAGACATCTGAATAGGAATATTTGGAAGTGTGAAAACCTATTGCAGAGATTCTCAAAAAACAGCTTTATTTCAAAGAAATTTTATTGATATTTCATAGGGTAGGGGAAAAGGAAATGGGTAGGTTATATTTCTGTGTTTGATACAACAGCTTGTTATTCAGGTTTACATGGTCCATTGAAATACTAAATAGTGGGGAGAGACGCTTCCAGGATCGTGAATCGATAGGACACTTGAAGGTGGTTCTCCGCCTCAGAGTTTGGTTCGTCGCCTTGGTGGACCCCCCACCAAGCCTGTCTTCCAAAGGGGTGGGTGCTGGGCACTCCCGAAGTGACAGTGATCGCTAGGAGAACATCCAGTTTTGCCCCAGGTGCCAGGGGCCTAAAAATGCACGATGGAAGTCATGGCACCATTGCTGAACGATTCAATGGAAAAAGAAAGAAGCAATAATTGAGTGGTGTGAGAGGTGAGGTGCAGAGACATATTCTTTGAGAGAGCAAGGCAGAAAAGATTGGAATGTGTGGCAAGAGTTGGAAAAAACAGGAGGGGGCTTCTTTGTGCCCCCCCCCTGGAGGTTTCGTGCAAATCTGAGTGACCCCCTCGGAGAGGGAGGAGGATATAAAAACTACTCTGCATACTAAATAAATGAATTTGATGAAATATTGGGGGTAAAATAAGTGACTTTGAACAAGTAACTTGGATCTTGGCAGAAGGTAACCCCTCTGAAGCCTGTAACTCTCCCCCCAAAGGTGGGCGATAATGGCAAACTTCCTGCTTCTTTATAAATAAAAAAATGCATCATTTTCTGAGGTGGCTTCCTGGGAACAACCAGATGGCACAAAAGTGAAAGTGAATTTGTCTCTGTGGGAAACACTCTCATCTGGGTGAACTCTGGGACCTGATCTAAATAATTATTGAATTCATCCTTTTGAACTCTGAATATCCCTGAGGAACCTTTTTGTGTATTTACTTATAAGAGGATGTCATCTGCAGCATACTAAGATGCCATGAAAACAAAAGCCACCTATCAACCAGGCTGACTCTGCTTCCAGTTCGGCACTGCAAAGCCCCAGCATCCAAACAAAATTAACATTTTTGACACAACAAGCAGGAGCTGGAGGAGGTGCGATGCATACAGAAAAAAATATTGAAATGTTTCAACAATTACAACTGGGGCAAAACGATATGAAGAAAGGACAAATGGATATGAGACAAGGACAAGACAATATGAGACAAGAGATAGCTGACTTGAAAGAAGATATTAAAAAGGACTTGGCAGTTTTTAAAGCTGAATTAACAAATGTCCAGCAGTTGGCAGAAGAAAACAAGAAAAAGGCGGAGGGTTTGAAAAGGGAGTTGATGGGTATTCAAAAGGGAAAATAAGATCTGGAAAATGTATTTTTAAATATGGAGTTAGAAAGAACTTTCTTCTATCTCAGATTTCAAAACATTGAAGAAGAATCAGGAGAGGATCTTAAAAATTTAATGAGCACAGTATTAGAAGAATTCACTGGGAAAGAAATAGATCACATGAGGTGGGACATTGATCAAGTTTATAGAATAAATTCTAATTATGCTAAAATACATAATGTCCCCAGGGAAATACATGTAAAATTTTTAAAGAGGGAAACATGGGATGAGGTTCTCAGAGTCCAAAGGGTGGGAGCGCTGAAATATAAAGACAAAGACATAAACATTCTTAAACAGATTCCTAAAAAGATATGAAATAGTACATGCAAATATTTCTTTTTATCAAATAAATTGTGTCTTATGGGTGGATAAGGACTATTGATCTTCTAGAAAGGGAACAGAATAAGAATTAACACAATTGGGAGGTGGAGGCCTTCCTTAAGGAACACAAAGCCCTACTAGAGGAAGAGGTTGCAGGAGCCATAGGAGGAATAGATGTAGAGGAGTTAGAAGATGGCAGGGAAGAGGCCGGCCCCTCATCGGGGATGGGAGGAGAGGGGGCTTTGCCAATGAAGCTAAGATCTAAAAAATAAAGATTGTAAATTATAACTTGATAAGGTATAGAAAGAATAACAAAAATAGCCGGAACTGAAGAAATAGATATATATCCACTTGCCTATTTTTAGTATTTTGTGTTAAAAAATAATTTCCGCACAAAACTTGATAATTATTTTATATTATGGAAAATATATTTTGTATTGTGTTAAGAAAAAAGAAGATCTCAAATTCACACTACTGTGCAAAAATTTATATTACCCTACCCTTTGTTAAAAAATATAAAAACCAATCAAAAAATTTTTTGAAAAAAAGAAGAAATACTAAATAGTGAGTATTAATATATTCTTATGCATCTTATCTATAACCAGCCAATTCTATGAATAAAAAAACATATTTAGTGTCACTATATTTTTAATGTTCCATTAACCATCGATAGGATCGTTCCCTGTTCCAATACTTTAAAAAATCCATCATATCTTTCATTTATTATACATATCAATTTAATCTTCACACCATTTTAGTTAATTTCCAGTTTCTTGAGTATATATTTAATATTTTTCTAAGCACCAATAGTAACAATTATTTTTTATCTTGTGATCTCAACTTTCTAGTTGAGGTTTCATGAGGCTTTCTGGTTTACAGATTTATTCCTTTTTGAGGTTGTGTTTGCAAGAACAGTGCTGGTATTTTTGGTTATTACTAGGGTGGGGGAGATCAACTCTAACCATAGCAAGTGAGAAGCATGGACTTTTAATTTTTATCTGCCTTCCCATGAAAATAAATGCCATCAAAGCAAGATAGTTCTGGTGCTTCAGTTAGTCAACTGCCAGGTAACACTGCTGCCCTTCTTCTGTGAAATACTTCAGAAAGCTGCTTCTCAGCTCTTTGATGGCTGTGCATTTTCTTAATCTGCATGACATTGCTGATTTTACCATTCCTACTGTAGAGAAGGGTGAACCATTCGGGTGAACCATTCGATTTTGAGAAAATGTGAATTCTGAAAGCTGTCTCTTTTCCACTCCAAAACTGTATTCATTTGCAGGGACACATTTTGGAGTCATATTAAAAAGTAAGTGTCCAAGATTACTCCTGAAGGGAAACCCGTACGTGGCAAATGCAGAATACAACATTAAGCCCTTTTTAAGACAATTACTTTAACATCAGAAAGACTGGTGGTAGCCAGAAAGTACATGTTAATTTTGTTGTTGTTGTTGTTCCTGACTTTTACTTTGTAATGTCTGGAATATTTTAATTGCTGTTAGCCATTCAGAATCATTTGTTTAAGAATCATTTGTTTAAGAATCATGATAAGGTATAACATGAATGAATGAATGAATGAATGAATGAATGAATGAATGAATGAATGAATGAATGAATGAATGAATGAATGATGAGGGCATCATAAGCGAACATAGTTTCTTGGCATTGACACACATATACAAAGATCTATCTGAAAATATATTTTATTTCAGAACCTTGTTTCCAAAAGGAAATCTTCTGTTTAAAAATCAGGTAGCAAGGAAATTTGGTAACAAAAATGTATCAAGAGAAATATGCATTAAAATATATATTAAAGGGGCATTTTGAATCAAATATGACTTTTGTGCACTTTCTTGTGCACATCTTGTAATGTTTTTAGAAACAGTTTGGAAGCGATTTGTCATTTTCAATCTCCCAGTCTACTTACAGCAGTGGTTACCTAGAAGTTTCCTCTAGACATTCTAGCCAAATCCAAACTTGTTTTACTTTTTAGATCAGCAAAGATTCCTAGGAGATTAAAATTCTATAGCTGGCTTTAACAATGATATTATTGTAAAAAACCAATGCAAATAAATGTATTGATTTTTTTTAAAAAAAATATGCATTTAAATGCTTCTGGTGAATCAGAATAGTAGTCAACCAGTGCAGACTATAAATAAATCCAAATTTATACTTATCCACACGTCCCTGATCACATTACTTCTGCTTTCATATGGATAATGCCCTGCACCCACCCTTTTGTACTATTAATGTTGACTGGAAAATGAGTAAACTGCAGAGAGGCAAAGTTATGCTTTGCATATAGAGTGTTCAACATTCAGTCCTTGGCACCTCCAGTTGAGAGGACCTAAAGTAGGAGGCAGAGAATGATCCTCCAACTTAGAAAGCCGCTGTCCCACAATGATTGATAGTACTCACTGAATGGAACAAAACATATACTGTAAGGCAGCTTTAGGGAGGGAGGGATTGTAGTTCAGTAGGACAACTCATGCTTTGCATGCAAAAGAGCAAGCTTCAGTCTCTGCACTGGCATCTTCAGATCCTGCTGGCAAACACACTAATCTGAAATTCTAAGAGCTATTGCCTGGTAGCACTACAGAACTGCCAGCACATCAACTCATGCAGCAGCTTCATGTAGATGTTTAAAAAAAAAGAGTATGTAGAGGGTGGAGCCTTGAGGAAACCCACAAGTCATGGATCTCCATTAAATTTGTCCCTTCCAACACTGACTAGAATGTGCCTTGGTAAAAGAAGAATGCCATAATGCAGTGCTTCCAGAGATTGCCCAGAGGGGCATGATGATAAATGGTATTTAAAGCCACTGAGAGAACCAAGGAGTCCCATGATGAATGCACTCTGAGCCCGACAGAGGTCATTGACAAGTGTGATCAATGCACATTCCCAGCATTAGTTGGAAAAGTGTCACTGTTTATAAAGCCTTTATTTGAATTCATCCATAAAGATGTAGACCGTTTCTATATTGTTTTCATTCCATTACTGAAATATTCTTATAGTTTGCATTCTTACTCCATCAGTAGGCAAGATCTATAAAAGCCTCAATCAGTTAAGAGTCAGAATCACACAAGGCTGTGGGAGTTTTCCTCTTTTTCAACTGTAGCATATCCTGTCCAGCTGTTGCTACTTGTGTAATGGGTAATACAGCTTCATTGTACAATCTTATTGTTGTTTCACTGTTGAAGCGGCATTGTTAAAAAGAAGAAGTCACAGGATAAACAAAGTAAAAAAAATCATAATAGCATCGTAAAACTAGACAGCTGAATAATCTCATCTTCTAGTATTTGCTTCTGATTTTTCATCGTGCTAAGTTTCTCGATTAAAAAGACATGGAGAGGTCTTGTTTTACAGCAGATTTGAAACACAGAGAAAAAAACATGCTACATGCTGAGCAATGAAATTGATTTTTTTCCCTTTTCTTGAAAAAGACTTATCCATTTCATTCACATCTGCCATATGTTTAAGTTTTAAAAAAAACAATAGGCATCTACAAAAAATATTTTGGTAAAATCCATGGAAGGCTGCAGGGCTCCTAAAAACACAGAATGATGTTTCTTCTGACCTTCATATAAATAACTCATCTATAGTTCCCGTTTTAAATAGTTGTATTTAGATGGAATGAAATAATAGTAGACACAGAAAATCTGTTCTTTGTTCTTCCTGATTTTTTACACTTGTTATAGTATGGTTACTAATAAAAACAAAACAATGTGTCTTTTGAAGATTATAGGGCCTCAGACAAGTAATATACTGTTACTTATATATTTACAAAATACTGTGTAGGAGAACTTTTTCATTCATTACAGATATATTTTGCTTGAAAATGAATAGTTGATTATCCAATACAATCATGAAAACAAAATCATCTCTCCTGCACCACAACACACAAACATATTTTTTTAACTTATAACTCATCCTCTAGCCTTAGCTTCAGGGTGGCATAGGTAGCAAAATAGTTAAACTACTATAAAAAGTAGCAATTACACATGTTTGGCATTTATATTGTGGTTATTTTTAAAGGATGCAATTCATTTATTTAATCCAGAAAAGTTACATCAAGAAAGCTTGCTTACAATGTGCCTGCTTAAATTAAAGATGCATTGTTAATATTCATAGAAATGAGAGAAGACAAAGGCATACCTAGATATGAATGACCAGATCAAATACTGTTCTTGTGCAATGAGGATTTTTAACGTTTCGCATATACACGTTCATATTCCAAATCTGTTCAGGTTGATTTCAGACCTCACTCAGAGCAGATTCTAAAACAGAGGATGACCTAACTCCCACCCAGTATTTCTGATGGAGGAAATCCCATCACTGCTAGTAGCAGGTTTTTATTTCTACCAAATACTTTTTAAAATAATTCTATTGACAACCCTAATTAAGAAACGTGGTGCATTGATATTTTTCAACACAGAGGTGTGTGCTTTTGTGGCTTGTTTTTTGCAGCAGAGTGGGAAGAAAAGTGGCTATTAGAATCACAATAAAGCTGGAAGGGACCTTGTTGTTGTTAGTTGCGAAGTCATGTCCGACCCATCGTGACCCCATGGACAATGTTACTCCAGGCCTTCTTGTTCTCCACCATCCTCTGGAGTCCACCCAAGCTCACGCCTACTGCTTCAGTGACTCCATCCAACCACCTTGTTCTCTGCCGTCCCCTTCTTCTTTGGCCCTCAATCTTCCCCAGCATTACATTCTTCTCCAGTGAAGGGACCTTGGAGGTCTTCTAATCCAGCCCCTGCTCAGATAAGAAGACCCTGTACCATTTCAGACAAGTGACTGTCCAGTGTCTTCTTAAAAAACCCAGTGATGAAGTACCCACAACTTCTGAAGACAGTCTATTCCATTGGTTAATTGTCTTCACTGTTAGGAAGTTTCTGCTTAAGTCCAAGTTACGTCTTTCCTTTATTAGTTTCCATACATTGTTTCTTGGCCTGCCCGCTGACCCCTTCCTCTTTGTGATAGTCTCTCAAATACTGGAATACTATTATCATGTCCCCCATAGGAGCGTGCATAAGAGCACCAGCGTGCCTACTGTTCCTGTCCTAATGTTCTCTTTATTTGTATTCTTTTTTATATCCAATTCATGCTTATACTTATATATATATTACCTAATATGTAATCAACAAAATAAATAAATAAAATAAATAA
>JANHFP010005486.1:494554-516096 GCA_032468135.1 Calamaria suluensis | reverse complement strand
AACCAACCAACCAAACAAACAAACAAACAAACAAACAAACAAACAAACAAACAAACAAACAAACAAACAAACAAACAGCAGCTATTTTCATCAGCAATAAATGTACTTTATGTTAGAGGTTAAGCTGAATTTCTGGGATGACTGCTTTCTTATTGCTGCTTTGTCGTGTATTTATTTTGGAACAAACAGAAAATACAATATATATATTTGCAACAATTAAGGTAATCACTCAATTAGCAAACTGATTTAATTGCCACCAGGCAGTTGGGATCTCGTGGTTTTGTAGCTTAGAAACACAGTGGATTTGTCCAGAAGTGTCAGGAACCAAAAGGATAATTAAATCATACTGTGAGATGCTTATGTTCTGACCACCATGGACGTGTTTTGAGATATAGAATGACTTCTTTTTTTAATGGTCAGTAGCCTAGTGTACTGTCTACATATTTTTCTAGAGAAAGTAAAGGCAAATAACCCTTAATGGCTAGAAATTAGTTGGAGTGCCCTGCTCAGTGAGAGCCATTTTGGAGAAGGTAAGTCAAAGTGTTGCTGTTTAGATCTCTGCAGGTGGGGTGGGGGGACCCAAAACAAATATTGCAGTTTTGCAACAAAGAAAGATCAGCAAAAGAGTATGAGCTGAAAGCATCGTAAAAATGGATAGTAACTTCGGAGAATTCAGGTGCTTTCACATTTCTTCAGCAAAAGAACTTAATTTCATCTTGTGTTTTATATGCTCACTTTGAAGCAATTATTTAAACAGGATTGCCAACTCTTACCCATCACATAAAATTACTGTTGTTGTTGTTGTTGTTTTTACTGCAGCATGAGAAGCATTATTCTTACCAGAGAACAGAGATGAGAGGAAACAACCTTGCCACAAAAGTCGCCCTTTGGCTCAACCTAAAGCCGCTGAAGATCCAGGAGCTCTGCCAAAGGAGTGGAGTGCGAATCCATGCTGTTGTTGTTGTTAAATGGTAAGGGGTCCTCAGTGTGCTTTGCAGCTAAAGGTCAGCTGGCAGGATCTCAAATCAGTTTTCTGCTCACACCTACTATAAATTTTCATATATTCATAATGGGTTTCATTTACACATACATATTTTATGATCAGCTCAGCTCTTCTTGCACTCTAAATTTATGTAACCTAATTGTGCTGTGCTGTAATTTGCAATGTTCAGTTCTTGTTGTTTTTTTTCCTCCTGTGGCTGGGGTCCAAGGTACTTTCCTCTGTTTAGAAGAGCCTGAGAGTTTGCTGCACAGCGCCATGCCATCCTCGCTTTAATTGGCTGCTGGGAAAAAAAAATGCCTTTGAGAGGGAAGACAATTTATTGGCTTTCAAATATTTAAGACCTCCTAGAACTGATGGGAATTATAATAACCTTACCTTACCTTTGATGTTAAATGAAAATTGCCTGTTCAACAAAGCACATTCCATAATCCTTCCCTGCAGCTTTAGTCTCAAACTCTCACAGTGTTGTTCTAATGATTCATTTTAAAATGGGTGCACAAAGGTGCCCGCACATACAGAACTACAAATATGGAAACATGGGTGTATAGCCAAGGTTATGCTCCTCTTTGAATCATACCTAAAGCTAGGAATAAGATGGGTGAGTGAAAAGTTATTCCAGAAAGAACCAGAGGGAGATGTTTTTTTTTTAAATGAATGAAATGATTCCAAATTTCTAACTAAAAGGTTTTTTGTTGTTGTTAGTTGCGAAGTCATGTCCGACACATTGTGACCCCATGGACAAAGTTCCTCCAGGCCTTCCTGTTCTCCACCATCGTCTGGAGTCCATTCAAGCTCACGCCTACTACTTCAGTGACTCCATTAAAGCCACCTCGTTCTCTGCCGTCCCCTTCTTCTTTGGCCCTCAATCCTCCCCAGCATTATATTCTTCTCCAGTGAGTCCTTCCTTTTCATTAGGTGGCCAAAGTATTTGAGTTTCATCTTTAGGATCTGGCCTTCTAAAGAGCAGGGTTGATCTCCTCTAGGATAAAATCGTTTATACAAGAACTTGTGTTTTAATTTGCAAAAAAGAACATTATAACACTGAAATACACATTACAAGCCAGATCATATGCCTTTGATCAAAATAATTACAAATTGTACAGATATTTAATGAGTATTCAGACACTGAACTGGTATTTGGACTTTTATGGATGAACAAATTTACCATCAAAAGTCTCTGCTTTCATGACAAATTCCCAACAGATAATGGTTATTCCCAAGTACATAATATTCTCGGCACCAACTTCTTCAGGCTTTGGAGACTTCTCTGTTTCACACCCACCCTTTTTTCCAGTAATAGTTATGAAGTGAGGCATTGTATGTCCAAAACTGGATTAAAATGGTTGGTTCTGTGGCCTGGATTCTATAAAACACTCATAAGGTCATCAATTTACTTTCACTGATTTATGCTCTGAAAGCTGAGTGTGACTCATTCTTGGCAGTGTAAAGAAAGTATGGAAAATAAAAGCAATTGGAAAATGTATCTGCAGAACATCCTTCCAATAAATTATTGCTAGTTGCCTATATAACTAAACATGGATAATACTTTATTTCATTTAATATCTGCAGTACTTGAGAAAGTAAGCAATGCATATATAATGGGCTCCTTGACCAAGATGTTGACCAAGATGTTACCATGTTTCTGAACAATGAAATGTACAATATGTGGGGGCCAAGCAACAGTCTGAAAAATATATGAAAGAGAATCCATATTTCCAGCTGGGTAAAATATGTAGCTTGATTTCTCTGTTAATTTAGAGCTATGCCCAAACATGAGAAGTAGACTCTGTGCAGAACAATGAGAAGAAACTATATAAAAATATATAAACTGTAACATATATATAAAAAACACATGTATGCAAGTGACATCATGCCATCAGCACATTTTGGTGGAACAAAATGGCAAAAAGAACGTAAAATTATCCAAAATGAAAAAAAAACCCGCACATTTCTCTTAAACCATTTATGACTTGAGTCCCTGCCACCATCCACCCTCTAATTCCTAGCCTTAATATTGCCAATTTTAACTTATTTATAAAGCAGCACCGGCGGCAGCAACTAACAAATTAAAAGCCAAGCAAATTGTTTGGAAAGGTCTTGCAGCCGTAATAGATGTGTTTGCATATATAGGAAGTAACAGCCTGTGTGGATTAAAACATTAAGCCTCTTTGTTATCTTGCATTCAATGCTTAGATTTCAAAAGCAAGACCTTTGTTATCATAAACCTTCAATTTCATATTTGGGACATTTACATACCACCATGATTCCTACTTCCCAATTTCTTAGACTTGAAGCCAATCTATAATCATACTCATTTCTGTCAACTTGAAAACATTAGGATTAATGCTAAAGTGGCTAAATTTTGGGAGGGGGGCAGGAAGAAGGGTAAGGCATGAGTTCCCATCAATGGGAAAGCAGACCACCCACAAGTTCTGCAGAGTTGCTGCTTCAAGTAAAAGGGCCAGCTTTGCTGTGGTTTCAGACATACCACAACTGAATAAGCAATAAATCACCTAAATTCCATGCATAATTGATACTATGACTTGGACCGATCCTGAGCTACTTCTGAATTGGCACAAAGACCTTTCATGAGAGCATTGCATGGAAAAAATATGGAAGGAATATACTACTATTCTCCAAAGACATTATGCAGTAGAACAGAAAAACAGCATCTTTTACCTATCTGCGTTTCATTTTGCTTACTGGTTATATTCATATTACTGTATTGAAAGGCTCAGTAGGTTCCTCTTTATAGCTTTCAGATTTTATCTTTTAGCTTATTTTCTTCATAAATCAGAATGACTGGTGATATTTCTTTCATATTGATGGAGACCAACGTTTCTCAGAGGACATTCTTTTTATTCCCGCAGAAACTGCTGATAAATTTATTTCTAGAAAATAGTTTTCCAAATGGCCATTCTGCTATCTACGAATAAGATGAGAGCATTTGGCAAGCCATTTTCCACCCATCTTTAAAATGCATGAAAAATTGTATCCACTATAGTAGTCCTAAAATGGTAAGATGAGACAATGACTGGAGACTGGAGTCTGGAATTATTACTGGGAATGCTTAACTGTTGCCTTTTTTAAAAAATGACAAAAAAATAAACGATCCATTTGAAAAACTTTTCAACCACCAGAAATCTTAATCTTTTGGCAAAACTGAAATGGACTCAGACTTTGGCTGTGTGCTGTTGCGGTACCCATTTCAGCTTCCTTTTTTTCCAGTCCAGATGCTGCATCCAATTGTTAAAAGAAACAGTAGTGCCTAGAAAAGAGGAGGCTGTGCAACAGAAGTCTATTAAATGTAGTGGTGGCTTTTTTTTAATGATTTTGATTTAATGATCCAACCTCCCCTCTAGTTTGCCAGTAGCAATATGTCAGCTTCTTTGTTTGTTTGTTTTGCACCAGTTCATGCCGGATGTCACTTCTGTTGTTCATGTTGAGATGGCTTTTGCCAGCTCCCAGCTAGCTAAATGCTCCGCTAGTTGTCAGATGCCAGCACCCTTTCAGGGTAGAACAAGTTTTTTTCAATCATCTTAGTGTCTTGGGAAGAAGCTTCATGCAACAATCTGTGTCGTGTGCCAAAATAACAAGGTATTTTTTTTTAAAAGAGAAAAAATTAAATTTCCCAAACCAGTGCAGAAAGACGACACAGCATAAGAAACATTGAAACCTGCACGCCATGCCAGGTGCCTATTGCTGAATGGAGACTGAGTGGAAAACTCTGCTCTCGGCTGCCACCGGGCAAATGTTCCTTTTACTACGGCTTCTGTCAGATGGCATTGGCAGCAAGGACTGGTACACCCATATACTTCACAGTCATAGTGAACCTTTTTGTAACCGTGCCTCATTTGTAGTACAGCCTTTTGCTATGCTTTTCCAGCCATCTGTGTCGAATCCAAGGTGTATGTATATTTGGATGGGGCTGTGCCATCTACAGAACTCTTCTAGCTGGTTCCTTATTCTCTGAATGAAACACCTGAGAAAATAGGCACAGGACTTACCACTTTCAAAATATGCTATGGTAGTTCCCATCCAATGGCAGCTATCTGCATTTAAGGAATCTTATGGTGTTTAGCAATTTAAACATTACCAATAGAACAATGGACAGGAGATGGACAGTTAAGAAATATTAAACATAAATAAATAAAACAAACAATAATGTCATCATGCCAACAGAGAGGAAAGTTGAAATCTTGTTGAATCAATGGTAATAGCTTCTCTGCCTGGCAGGCCCAATGAAATCTATAGGAACATGTTAACTGCAATTAATTTAAGTCCAGTAATTTGTGTAGGTTTTTAAGCTTGCCCATGCACACTTTCATATGCAGTGTTTTTCAAACGGCAGAATTCTGGTGAACACTTCTGGAGACTTCTCCCTAATAATGTTGTTTGTTTTTGATAACCCAGATGATGAAATTGGTGGTAAATTTTCTGAGACAAAAAACACATGGAACCAAGGTTTACCTTCCTATAGCCTTAATTTAATCAAAGAAGCATATTGTATTGAAGGGGAAATCTAGGAGAAAATAGAAAAAGCCTGTCTCTGCACATAAATATGATTATGATTTTCAGAATTCTAGAATGAACTAAGAAAAATGAGAAATGATCCTGTTGCTAGACACATTGGGATATGTAACTAAAGATTGTCCTGGATAATATGCAGAGGCATTGATTAATTAATTACATTACTGTTATTACATTACTATTACTATTGTTTCATGTCTACTACTAAGAAGCAATAGATGTTAGGGTCAACATAATATATGTTAGAGATATTTTTAGGCTGACTGTTGGAAATGTTGATAAAAGAAATGGTGAGTTTATGTGGCTTCAGCATAATAGTTCCATTCAGTTATTGAGGAAAAGTAGCACATTTGAGGGAATGGTCATGAGTACATTATTTGTACTCTCTTTCTGGCACTCCTGTCCAAATGAATGTAATTACCATCAGTGGAAGATCTTTTCACATGAAAAAGATTGGGAAGGATTTTTACAACCAACCTAATGCACATTTGGTGAAGCTGAATAAGACTAATGGTGTTGAATAGAACGGAATAGGAGTAGTATCATAGAACAGAACAGTTTCAGAACTGTTTCAGATTACCATTAACTACATTTTCTTTTATTAAAACACCTTACTTAGAAAATAACTTGCACACTTTCTTTTAGACAATAAGCTAGATAGATATTTCTTTAAAGATCAAAGTGCTTATAATACTATATCCATATACATTATTTTTTGTATTAAATTGGAGAATTGGTATCTACCATCTCCTAATTTTGAGCTGGAAGAACTACATGAATATTTTCCTGCAATCAAATCAGTGATTTGATAAGCGGAATTGATTTTGTGACTAGTCTAGTAGACTAGCTAAGCCAATTTAAAATAAAATTCAATTGCTTTTAAAGAATGAAAGGAATCATCTTGTCTGTATATTGACAAGTGCTTTTATTTATTTATTTTATTTATTTTCTTATCCAACCTTTATTATTCTGATAAATGCACTTTTCCCCCAAACTACTGAAATCTGACTCTACATGCAGTGGTCAATGTCTATCAGCTCCATCACAAGATGAAGGAAATCTAGCAATAGTATCAAGAACTGAAAAAGCTTCTTGGATGAGAAGTGAACTGTCTTCAAAGAAAAACAAGAAAGTTTTTTAAGTTGCCTCTTGAAAAAAATACCTTTAGGACAACTGAGAATCTCCATAGACACTATGCACTTTGGGATGAACATCCTTTGGATGGTGTGGGAGTATGAGTGAATTTCCAGAAAAAATGCAGACTACAGGAACCATTTGCACTTCAGTTTGAGATGCAGACAACACAGACTCATCCCCAACAGCTTGCACCTGTGTTCAAAACTGAAGGGACACAGGGCAGAAAATATCCTACAGAAATCACAGTTCCACAACTTTGTAGTTCTTTCAGAAGTTCCAAGAAGGCTCCTTTGCACTATTCAGGTGACCCTGAGGACACAGAAAAACCTCTAAGTGACCTTAAGGATTCCCTAAAATGATGCAAATGACCAGTTGTCCACAAAGAATATACATACTTCCATTCCCCACCATTGAATCAGAGCTGAAGAAGCTTCTTGGATGACAAGCGAAACATATTCAAAGAAAAACAAGGCAATTCTAGATGCCCCTTAAAAATATCTTTGGGATAGCAATAGTATGAATATTCCATCATTGTTAAATGCTTTATAATGTTAATCTCATGTCTGTTTCCATTGAAAAGATTAATTCATGTTGAATTATTTAATATCCAATGGTTACATACAGTATGTGGTAGTCTCCTAAAAGACATAGATGCAAGATATATCAATCCTTGAGCCATTAAGAATACCAGTTGGGACTTCCAGGAACTGTGATAATTTTAACATACATATATGGAAGATTTTAGTCATTGAAAGAGTGCATTAAATTATGGTTTTGGATTATCTGGGTGATGTGTAAAGTTACTGTTTTCCTAAAAAACATAATCATCAGCAAGGGGACAGGTGTGGTGATATCATAATGAAAACAAAGTGATCAAAACATTTGCATCCAAAGTTGAGACACAATTGTGAAAGGATGAGGATTGCATTGTGACATCATCACACACATTTATTATTTTCATCATTTTGGTTACTTGCATAAATATAATCATATTTTTTAAAAAATCCAAGCAAAACTGCACCTGCAGATTTTTACATTTATATCTAACTTCCTTCTTTGATTTATAATGAAAGAATTATTGCAATATCAAAAAATACTTCAGATTTCCAATTGCAAGTATCTGTAGTCTTGTTACTTGAAGAGAAAAATCCCAGAACAGAAACTTGGAGTTAAATAGTATGGAAGTTTTGTTATTGTTGTTAGAAGTGATTAATTACTCAAATCCACTGTGAACCATTTATTCAGTGCATGGTATGTAAGGCTGGCTCTTTTATCTTCTTCATTCTGCAACATAGAACTAGTTAGTTTTAATCCACTGAATTAAACAATGGTTTGGAACCTACAAGACACACAATTTGGATAAATGACACTGTGCATTCACGAAGAGCGTCTCTAAAATCAGTTATGAAAATGTCATGATTGTTCATGCTATTGTGGCCTTTGAGAAGAGAGGTCCCTTAGCACATTTGGTGAAGCTGCCTTTGTTTTCCCAAGAGATGAAAGCAGTGCAGTAAACCATTTTTGTACAGTGTCATGAAAGAAACATCTGTGACAAGAATTTCTAATGTTGTTTCTCAAAGCCACAGTGGAGACTAAAAGAAGTTGAGCAAAATCAATCTCAGCCTAAACCTTCCGAAGCATAATACTTCATTGACTTTTTTTCATATGTTGTTTATTCACACATGCAGAGTTGACTGAAGAATTATTTTTACTGTTTGTTCCAGTGCATGTATATGACTTAGTTGCATGAGCAATACAATATTGTTTCATAAAGCAGCTTAAGATGATGTTTTTTCTCCAATCTTCATCACTTATTCAACAATCTGCAAAATACTAGTTATTGTTCATAGTCATCCATTTCTTGTAGAAGATATTTTGGAAGATAGTTGATCATCCAAGCCATTTGTTCTGGAACACTATCATACATTAATAGGCTGCTATTTATTAGATTGTGTTTCTGTATATCAAACCTCTTTAACTTAATATGAATTATTATTAAACAATCAACTTTTATTAAAATTGGCATTGTGGCATTGCTGTTCCTTTAGCCTTAATATATATTCTATTTCATTCATAGGATTCATACACAGACTCGTGTATAACTTGTGAAAATAATGAAAAACAATGGTTAACATTCATGAATCTCCTACAATTAACAATAATACCCACCCATAAATTCAAGTTGAAACTCTCAAAATATCAAACTATATTGCGTCATGAATGTGAGTCTGTCCTGGTTACTAAAAAACCAAAATTTTCATGGCAATGAAGAGATTTAGATTCTACTTGCACATATAAATTCATCTGCAAAGATACTGAAGCAAATTTGTAAAGCACTGAACAGTTCTGCTGATTTTTAAAGGGCTGTTCACAAGCTGGATGCCAAGAACCACTTTGAAGTGTTTTATTAACTTGAAAGCTACAGTGAAAAACAAATATAATCAACAACAGCCAAAGGGCGAAATCTTTTAACATTAAAATAGGCAGCTGGTGTTAGACTTGTGCATTTCTTTCCAAAAGATAAATATGGACTATGATAGGTTGCATATCCTTCTGCTGTTGGTGTCATGGAATAGAATAGAAAAATATACCTGCATATATTTAGAAGTCTTCTAAATTCTAAAATATACTCAATATATTTTTCAGTATTTGGAAAAAAATGGATTTGATTTCAAGTTACAAAGTCCATTTAGTCCCAGGTAAAGTACTATATGTTATTCTCAAGAATGAAATGCAAAGGTTTAATTTAAATTATATGCTATTTGGAAAGATGACATTTAGAGAAACAAATATGAGGACACCATTTTAACAACCTTCTTTTCAAATGAGGCCAACAACAAAATGAATTACATTAAAGAACCTTAAACTTTTAGAAATATCCTTCTTGTTCCCTCTCTTAAGTGAGAGATGGAAAGGGAAGGAAGAAATCAAAAATAGATCACTAAGTAGCTAAGGGACAATTACATGCACTCATTTACTCAAGAGAGAATCAGGTAGAAAGGAGAATCAGATTGGACACCATCTGATTTTTGGTTAGTGGCAGGGGTCAGTTAAGATGATACAGTGACGTGGGAGACGGTTAGAGGTTAGGTTTCCCCAATGTGCTAAGGGTAAGAGCTAAACCACCATGAAAATCACCTCTACTCTTGAGATGCTATTGAATGCCTGAAGTACAGTATATGGATGAATGGAAGGACCACCAGCCAGTGGAACGAAGAGGCCAGAGTTAGGGGAAGTGAAGACATTGGGGGACTTGGGGCTAGTCATTATATTTGGGTAATGATATGTATGGGACTTTTTGATAGTAGACAAGAGAATAGGCCACTCCTGGGAAGATGTCCCCAAAATTTTAAATTGGTGTCATATTCCTGTCTTCTGTATTCAGGCCTAGGACCTTGAATTGCAGAGTAACAGAGCTCTGGATTTTGGTTGTTGTTGCTTAATGTCAGGTTGGTTATAAAGTGCCTCTTCTTCATTACCTCATTACAGAAGAGCAGACTGAAACTAATACTATCAAGTATTAACAATATCTGGTTTCGGCCTTGAAGCCAGGGTTCCCCTTTCTGAAATGCGCTCAGCCAGATTTAAGGTACGACAGCAGTCAAAACCCCTGGTAAGAAACAGAAAGTCTGTCAGACTCCACAAGTTACTGGTATAAGACTGTTTCTGAAGTTAAGCTTGCAGTTAGGATTGTTACTGTACCAGCCGTCCTGATGCATAGCAACCTCCTACCTGAATTTCTGGAGACCATATGTGGAGGTTTTGCTGTGGAATTCTCCAGACTTATGGTCTTGTGTAACTTCAATTTGCCTCAGAAGCCACTGAAGAATTCATGGCAACCATAGCAGCCATGGGCCTACCACATGTAATTCATGGCCCGACTTAAAACAGTGGCTCCACACATGTTTTCTTGTCATGATGTGTGTTCTGAGCAGAACTATCCTAGTCTCCTCTGTTGTGGTCAGATCATGCCCTGGTGACTTTGGGGTTCTTCTATGTTGCCTACTCCACCACAAGCGAACAGGACCTATTTTATTAACCTACCTCTAGAAACTGATGAAAGGAAGTGGGGGAAAGGTATTCTTGAGGCTTTGTGCATTGTGTATTTAACTTTATCCCCTAATAAAGGATATCCTTCTGATGCCCTGACCATTGCCTGAAATAAATGACCTGGTTATCTGTGAACAGTTTGATCTTGTTGGGCCTAAGGAAGTGATAAGATTTTGGGACACTAAAAGAGACCACCTGTGAACTAGATCCATATTCATCCTGGCTAGTTGATAAGGCCACCCAGGAAGTAACACGTAGCTGGGTCCTAGCAATAGTTAATTCATCTTTGAGGAAAGTGGAGTTCTGGTCAGCCTTTGCAACAAAGTGAATATAAAATGTCATAATGTATGTTCACAGTAATTGATGATGTGTAGTTTATTGTAAAATTATTTGAGGTTCTTTTAATAGAAAGCAATATGCAATTGAAGGCAATATATTATATATATATAATCCAAATATTATTTTACCAATTTATATTGTACACCTTCTTTTTTCATGTAGCCTTGCATAATAAATCACTAATTTGTTTAGGTTATTTTATTTACGGTATTCATTAGTACAAACCCTAAGAGGAATATGAACAGATATTTGAATATGAACCCATACTTCTTAAATCATAAGAATACTACTAGGTCAGATTGAAGCTTTATCTACTGAGGCATTTTTTCCTCCCCACACTGAGTGGCCAGATGCTCCTGGAAAGACTACAGGCAGAACATACATGCAATAGCATTCTCATTGCTCCCCAGAAACTGGTACTCATAATAACCATATTGCCTATATAACCATCTTGATAATAGTTGTGGAGAGACTTATCCTATGTGAATTTGACTAAATCCTTTTTAAAACCATCAAGAGTATGATTATTGGTCAGTTAAAATATGCTCATCCATCTTGCCAACATGTAATCATTGTCAAGCCCATTGAATAAAATGTTTTCTTACAAACTAGGAACAAATTTACATGGCTCTGTTACAAGGATTGATTTTCGTATGCATGTTTGCCCTTTTTTTATCAAAATGCCATCTTTTAAAGAATGCTGCAAAGAAAGAAATATTAGATTTTTTTTCCGTCCAAACAATTTATATTTATTTATTAATTTAGGTCGTTGTTTGCTCTATTTAAATAATTTTAAGTAAATCAAAACTACTGAATTAGTAATCGAGACTAAACTCCTTCCATATGATTTCATTCATTCTGTGGTTTACTGAGAAAAATAATCAGAAAGATTATCATCTTTGATCCCTCCACCACCTGATCAGCACATTGGAGTAACATAAGGTAACATTTTTAACATATAATCTTCAGAAAAGATAAAAAATAATTATCTGCCAGTAACATCTTATTCCCCCATAGTTCAAAGTCCTCTCCCACCTTAGAGTTTCATCTTCTTCTAACAGATTTTTCCAACATGTTATATATATGTTGTACACCTTTATCTTCCAGTTAGGTTGGGGAAGTCTGATTAATAACTGAGACTATTTATAACAAGATTTGTAAAGAAAATATATGTATATCATGTGTTATATTTTATTATCATAAATCTCTACTGATAGCCAAAGAAGAAAAATATGCATGGATACAAAATTGCTGTCTAAAATGTTGATTCAAGTCAAATGCTTTGATCTTCTTTAAAAGAAAAAAGTAAATGTATTAAAAGTTTGCATAATATAATACACTTTAATATGAGATGAATTTTAAAATTTTAGCTATCTTCTTTACCATTTTACATGTTCTAAATTTACTAAAATGTAAACTCATAAGTTAACAAACTTAGTCCAGTGCTGTTAATCATGACAGCGTGGGAACATAACTCATTTTAAAAAAATCCAATATTATGGAAATCTCATTAGTCTGATATTTAAATAATAGGTTGTAGTTACAGGGTAGAGACATCACTCAGTTTCTGATGTTTTAGGCTCAGCATATGTTGCTTTTGCAGAAGAAATGGCAACTCCTTTGAGACAGAGAGAGGGAGAGACAGACAGACGGAGACGGACAGACAGATATCAGTAGGTCTGAAAAAACCATGTCTTGTTTTGTTTGAGTACCAAATGTATTCAAGAAAAATATTCCTCTCCTCAAACATCTTAATGAGATGTTCAGTAGTCATGGAAAACTAACTATTTGAGAGGTGAAAGTGGCTAGTTCTGGATGGTTCTTAAATATTGAAGGAAAGTACTTAATTCTCTAACTGCTGTTGCAGATCCAACTTGTAAAAACAAAAAAGAAGGGCCTTGCAGGATCGTGCTGAATTTTTAGTTAATACTGCATTGTTTTCAGTAGTGAACAGATTTATTTGCAAGCCAGATTAATTCGCCTATTGTTTGCCCACAGCAGCTCCAATATAATAGGACCTTGTCTTTCTAAAAGAGGTTCTGCTGAATTTCCATTCCAATTAGCTTGATAGACCTGTACACCATATACTGTCAACATTTCTCCCTCACCCCCACCTCTCTCTCGCGCACGCACACACACACACACACAAACACACACACACAGAGACAAAGTTTGATTCCAATGTTCCATGAGCTGTGTGATATTTAACTGAGACTTGCAAAATGAATCACAATTTCCTGGATTCAGTCAGTATACTAAAACATGAATTTTAGATTTAGTTTTTCAGCTTCAGTGTTTAAGTACTGACAATACACTAAGCTAAACAGAACAAACATCTTTTTTTACTCATGACCATTCAGCACCCTGCTTGAATACAAGCATCCCCACATTTTCAAAGTTCTCTTAGGTTTGCCAGTGATTATCATAGACAGGTTCAGCAAAATTCACCTAAAAAAAATCTCAATTAGCAACATAAATTTGAGGGTAAATTGTGGTTGTAAGTTGAGAACTGTAGTAGCAGAAGCAAATTTTGCAGAGCCCTTGTATCAATTATAAAACAACCTTTCCACTCCTTCCAGGTTCATTACAGCAGGGATATGACAATTGCTAATTGGGTCACTCTTTGCATAAACATGGATAGGCTAGGAGCAAATACCATAGGATATTTGTCTGGATAGATCAGTTCTTTGAGAAGCAAACATGGAGGAAAGTAACACTTCTTCTGTAGGTCTACATCCATTCTTATTTGGCTGTACTTCCGTATATAGCCTAAGCATGCACAAATGTCACATTTTGGTGATAGACTCTTGAAGTCAATATCCACGTCAGCCTAAAGATATTAAAATTCTTCAACTTTTACTTAATGCCAAGGTTCAGAGGGCCTTGGCATTTTACCCAATGCCAAGGCCCTCTGCCATTTAAATTTGTCTGTCTTCTTAATAATGTAATATCCATAATGCTACAAAGACCACTCCTATTGCACACTTGTGGTCCAGCACTGTACTAAAAAAATGGGACTGTTAATGTTAATTATTGTGGAAAATATTGTTCTATGACTGCATCTTGAAACCAAATTAGCCTTTTTTTATTGCAACATTACAAAGATTGCTTACATGCACTTGTAATCAATTACACAAGCTTGTATATGTTCATGTTATACAATACATGTGGGAAGTATATTAAACACTGATCACTCTATAAATATTAAATATTCAGATGCTAATAACATGAGATTACTTATTAGATTTAAAGGCTTGGTGGGTTTTTTATGCAGTTTACTGTAGTGAGTCCAATATTGTTAACAGTATTGTACCCTAATTATTTTCAGAACATTGCACATTTTCAGCCAAAAATTTAGTTTTTTAATGCAATTAACTCTGATACTTTATGGTATAGATGAAATTAATATGGAAGTTGTTTACAATTCTATTCAAATCCACCGGTCAATGTTGTTTGAAATTTTTTACAAGTGTGTAAATAGAAACGTGTGCTTCAATGATTAAATTATAGTGATAATCATTTTCTTAAGTTTCCTTTTTTTAAAAGTCAGTTTTTGTACCAAGTTGGAATCTTAATATTGATTCCAAATCCTGGGCCTTCTTTGTATTATCAATTAGTATTTGTTCTTTTCTTGAATTAAAGAATTATGGTGTGTAGGCTGCTGTTTACAGAAGTGCATAATGTAGCTTTAAATTTCATTGGGAAACTAAACAAAACCTCTGGCCTTAAGGCTGCATGTTCAAATGCTACAGTCCCACAGTGCATTACACTAGTCAACACTTCTTTTCAAATGCCACCCGCATAACAATTAACCTCCCTTCAACCTTGAGGTCTCTGATTAGTGATGGCCTATTGTTTAAGTTCCATTAACATAGCCCCTGTGTTGCCCTATTCTCACTCAAATGGACTAATCAAATCAGTCACCAAGGTCTTAAGCTCAAGGTCCAACCTCTTTAGTGATCAGTGGCTTTCAATTTAAAGAGAATGGTTTATGTGACCAACACAGTCACAATGCATATGGGCTAGCATGGAAAAACATCTCTAATGATCCCAATCTGGGAATATCAAGAGCCTCTGGAACCCACAATATGAGAATGTATCTCAATGCATACAAGAAAAATTACAATATCAATGGGAGAAGTCATTAATGCATCCAATTGCATCTAGCTTGTATATGAATGAGCAGTCATCCATTGATCTCTGCTCCATTTCATGATGTCAAGAGTTTATTGCAACCTTCCCCAGTAAAGGACAGGGATGGCAGGATTTGTAGCCTATTGCATTCAGATAATATGAGATTGCAGGGAGCCTGGTTTACTTAAGTGTTGGAGGAGTATGAGAAAATAATGTTTCACCCTGTTTTTCCCCCCTGATTTTTCTTCATCTATTTACAATAGCATATTTCTATGTCTGAAATGTGAATGTTGTTTATTTTCCCAAAAATAACAGTAAATACAGTGTAGCTAATCTACCCAGGCCACTATTATAATTTGGGGTGTGTGAAGAAGTTGATCTCATTCATATAAAATGATAACTCGCTATTATACAGCTTGGTACATATCAGAGATTTATAATTAAAATTGCGGTAAGCATTATTTTTCTGATTCTCCCCCCCCCTTTTAATTTCTTTCAAGGAAATGAATGTTTATTATGTACCCTACTGGGATGCTACAGCTGGGATGCCGTAGAAAACCAAAACTATCTCATATACATAAAAACCAATATGAGATTTTATCTTCTAATATCCATAAATATATCTGTGGATATTGATATCTGAGCAAACCCAGTACTAGAAACAGGCATTGTGGCGTAGTGACCAGGGGACACTTCGGTTCCTTGTCATCCCTTGTTTGTCTTTCAACTATACAAGCAGAACATGAAGTTCTGTAATTAAAAAATGAACAATTTTCAGAGGAACCCTCTGCATTCACCAAGTTCAAGAGCTGTTCCCTGCCCCAAATCAGGAATTTGTACTAAATATAAGATATATCCCATAGTCTAATTTTTACATAGCTCACAGGGAATATTCTAAATGATAACAGATAGGAGTATTTCATTGATCAGAGTTTGAGAAGAAGTGAGATTTTGTGTGCAAATACAGGTTGCTGCAATGACCGTAGCTAATCTTAACTGATCTCAAAAAGTATAAGTGGTCAAACTTAAGTATTATTTATGTTAAGATTTATGATACCCAGGAAATCTCTGAATTTGGGAACTAACCTATGATCCAGAAAACTGTAATGGCAAAATACTGCCACATTGTTGTGAAGCAAAATGCCTGTAGGAAATACCATTGAGAAAAACTGTGTGTTGTTCTAAAAGAATAGAAAATATTAATAGCAGAGAATATTTGTAGCTCAGGGTTGAACTGTGGAGTCTATGGTGCCCTTGGAAGGAGCTAGGTTGTTTTCTTACAAACATTTATTTCTAGCACTGATGATATCATTTAGTTTGTAATGAAATGTCTGCATGAAAACAACCAAGCTCAGAGAGCCCCAAGGAGGCAACACCTGTAAATATTTAACTTTATCCCCTAATAAAGGAGCAGAATAAGGATGAGGAGGAAAAGGTGCAGTCAAAAATGAGTTGCATTTTAACAACACCTGGAAGGTCGCTGGTATTTCATGTCTAAACAATTAGAACTTAGGCAGATGTTCTTGCTAATGTTTGTTGATTAACCAGAACAAAAATGGACTCAGAGACAAGCATACATACATACATACATACATACATACATACATACATACATACATACACACACACACACACACACACACACACACACACAGAGATACATATATATATATATATGAATATTTACAGTACATTATTTTTATAACTTAAGTTATAACCTTATGTTCCAGAGAAAATGTCTAGATTTTTACATCTAAAAATGGGCTGCATCATTTAAAGAGGATCAGATACAAACCATGCCTAAAATATTACATCTTCAAAAACAGCTGTTAGATCACTTTAACAATGCAGGGGGGAAAATGATTGACTTATGAACAACATAATCTTCCCTTGTTAGTTAGTGCCGCATCTATTTGTAGATCTGATGACAGAAGAGAGTTGGTATGCTATTCCCTTCTTTTCTGCTGGGCCAAACTAATACAGATTTAAAGCCAAAGTTTTCCTGTTCTGTCTCCTCTGATGATTATGGATGGGGCAAAAGATATATCCCAGAAAATAGATGCTAACAGCTTTTGTATCTTGCTAGGCCTTAAGTCCATAAATTTGCAGTTGTTTATGTCCATCTGACTTAACTTTGAATCTGCAGTTTTACTAAACCTGTCCTATATTTTGCTAGTATGAAAAATGTTGAAAACAGTGGCAGGAATGCAACACATTGACCCTTAATATACATTTAATCAAAGGCTTAAAAGACTGTTTCAATAGATTAGTGTATACATGATTTACACAGTCTTTCAAGTAAGGACAAATGGTGTACAAATAAATGGGTACATGAGTGTAACTATCTGCCATTCTAATAAAGTAGAGGCTCCATGTTCACAGACATAATTTGAAGAGATTCTGAAGAAGCAAGCAAAATGAAATTTGTAGTTATGTTTGTTGAGTGGACATCTATCGTTCCATACACAGTATATTTCTCTCTTTGAAGAGTTACTAGAAAATAGTCCTGTGTTTGAAGAATTATTTATCCAATCCTAGGTCACTGTGATAAAATAAGTAAAAAAGACACCACAATCATTGATGGTATCTCAAAATGTTATTGGATACAGAAGAAGAAAGCACACAGGTTATCAAGATCAAAGTGTTGCCAATTGCATGTTATTAATTAAAGGTTATTTTGAAATTAGTATCACTCACTGTAGTTTTGTCATTTCAGAAATATAGCATTTTGGAAATTTGCCCCTTTTCTGGACAATGTATCTATTTAGTTACTCTGAATGTTTCTCTATTCAAGGCTCTTACTCTTAGCTAATTAATTAAGGAATGTTTAGGGGGTTCTTTGGGGGGAGGGGCATTCAAAATTTTATGCAGCGCTAATTGAGGCACTTCTTATCTAGACAGATTTACTTAAACTGAAGTTGATTTTAAATTCAGCTTCAGAGTTTAGTTCCCAGTGTGGTACCTGATCCTTAATTCCAAAAGAAAGGTGGAAAAAAATTTTTATACTTCAAGCACTTCAGCAATCTAACAAAACATACAGCAGGCAGGCAGGACTAATAAATGTTTCACATTCCCTAGCCATTGTTTCTGTGACAACACCTCAAGGCTGTGACTCTCCCCCTAAACACACATAGGCACACTATCTACCTCCTGTTGCTCTTTTGTTATGGAAGAAACTTGTGGTTTAGAGGCTGATTATTAGTCTTTCTTTTCCCTCAAAGTCCCTACTCAACCAGATCATCCCCTATTTTGCTTCTCTTTTAAGAAAAACAAAACAAAATAAATATCCCTTTCCGTGTCCTTTCAGAAGCCTTTTTACTATCATCATTCTCTCCTTACACAACAACAAGGAGAAGATAGAAGAAATCTGGGGTTGTTGTTTTTTTTCAAAAAGAGAAATCAACAAAAGAGGCAAACAACATTTAACATTAGGAAGGTGTAAGCTGATTTTAACCACTTATGGCTGCTTTGCAAAACTCTCCTGAGAATATTGTGCAAGGTGGGACTGTTTTGCTTTTTGGCATGATAATGTGACAGCCATTTTGAATGGCAAAGGCTCCATTCAAGCAATGCACACTACATCCTCAGAAAGTGTTGCTTCCTTTGAAAAGGGGGTGGGGAGCTGGTCTTCCACCTTGAAAAGAAATGACCAGATACATTTCATAAATTTACATTTAAAAAAAAAAAAGGAGGGACTTCCCATTCTTTGGCTCTCCATTCATTTATAGAAACTATGTACTTTACTAAAAAGGACAGTAATTATTAAATTCCTCCCTCAAAAAAAAAAGGAATTCTGCTTTCTGGAAATCTGTGTTGCATTTATCATCTGGAATGTATTTGCAACATTCATAGTGCAGCATGAAACTGCAGCTGCTACTAATCAGACTTGATCTGCCAAACCTGGTTCTGAAGAAACATCAGCTGGTGAGACTGCCAACGTTCTTATCAACACTCCTCAGAGGGGCCATATTACATCCGCTCTCTGGAGAAGCTGTTTGCTCTCAGTTCAGTTCCAGCTGTAATTCAAGATGGCATTTTGATCCACAAGGCCCTTGGAGGTTTAAGTCCAGTGTAAGATACTGTACCTCTATGACAACTTTTTGACCTAGCATTACAAAGATCCGTTGGATTACATATGTAAACTGTGTCTATGAAGGAAACTCACGAAAAAATAAAAATGTGCTTGGATTTTTCTAAAGGGGTTCCATGTTGTCGTTGTTTTGCAGTACTTTGAGCCAATTTAATCTTAATATTTTTCTATTATAATTCTCTTCTACTTTGCAAGATATTTATCATTTTACATTTTTATAACAACCTAGCCATTATGGACCCTATAAAAGATCATTTGGGGAATGGAGGTAGAAAGGTAATGACTCAGCCAAGTCCCATGAGACAATTGCTGATCCAATTTAAATTTGAGCTTACCATGCTTAAAATCAGTTAACTGCCAATTGGCTACACATACTTTTCCTAAATTGTCTCTAAAGCCCTTTATATCTTACATAGTGAAAAAATGCAAGTTAATTTTGCTACCATATTGTCTATGTTATTTTATTGTATTCTCAAATGTGAGGTACTGTTATTTATCTTACCAGACTAGGACTGTCACCACATTTTATGTTTCCTGCCTTGGAAATATGAATCTTAAGCAGTCATAATGTTTACTTCTAGTAAGGAGAGTGTTACTACCCTCAATTTTTTCAATGGCTCAGATTACAGTAATATTTGAATGTGAATGAAAGAAAATAACTTCTATCTTAATAGTTATTTGTTGATCTAACTCTCATAATATCAATGGAAATTTGCATTACATATTTTTATGTATGTCTAGCCAGAAAATGCACCTCATTTTTATTGAAAATATAAAAAATACCAACTTGATTGATATTGATTTGCAATGAGCTCCCCTTTTTATCAAATGGCAGACACTTTGCATAATCTGAAAATGAGCAGGCAATTAGTAATTTTGCATGCTAACTACATTTTTTATTATATTTTTCCTATTCCCAAGTTACAATAGCCATCAGGCTTTGGATCCCTACTGCTACAGTTACCCGTGGTCAAGAAATTGAGACACTGAATGCCTTTATTTTAAACATTTACACTGGGTCTAATCTTTCTTTTTTCCTAAGATACGTCTTATAGGTGGAAAGATGCAGCAGACTTTGAGCACTGTTTGCTTTAACTACTATCAGAAAAAAAACCATCGGTTCCTCTGTTGGCAGCCTTACTCAGCCTAGGGACCTGAGAGAGATGCCTCAGGCTTCTCATTGGCAGTTGCTAAGGAAACATTTTAGGAAATCTTTTTCATAAATTCATAGTAATCTTCATTTCTCAAATGTCAAGGCTAATGACTCACCCTTTGATTACAAATGGGATTTGCTACTGCAGAATTGCTGGCAGCCTTCAAAGCTAAATTGTATTTGTCGGCATTTGAAGACTTTTACCATTGCTCCCCTTGAGTGAGCAGAAGAAATACAGATACATGAATATTTACCTCTTCCTAGAGCCCATTTAGCTGACGTCCTTACAGTCAGCCAGACAAAGACATCAGCTGTTTCTAAAGAGAGTGGAGAATTTGGTGACAGGACTGTTTCTGTCTCCCTTCTTGTTCCAACACAGGAAAAGATACCCAGATCAACCCATGCAAACATACTACATCATATGCTCACAATGCTCACATGTTTGTGAGGTAATTAAAAGTTATTAACAAAATAACTTTTATTAATAATAAAATTGTTATGTGACATAAAACATTCTTAACTAAGAAATTCCAATAAGGGTTAACTGACTGAAAAATAAGCTTTCACAGGACTCAGCTCCGTTTGTCTTTACTATCAAAAACAATGAAGAATATTGTTGTCTTGAAAACAAACAAATGTAATAACACACACAGTAAATGTTCACTTTGCATTAAATCATGCTTATAGAACATTTGCTTCTTTGACATGCACAGTTCCAAAGAAATTCGTTCTAAATCTGAGAAATCTTTCAAATTTCATTTGAACTGGCTTTATCATAAATATATGTACCAGGGAATATGGGTTATATGATTCTCTACAGATATAAATCAAAGACATTGATCAAGAATTACTTTATGAAAATGCATATTGCCACCACAAGTATAGAATTTTTACTTGGCAAAATATTTTATAATTTTTCCTTTGTTTTACAGTCCTGCAAGATAAATCATTAAATCTAAATGGAAACTAAGCCTGAGATATTGACATGACTAATACCATCTTCACTAATACCATCTTTTGTATTTGTACTTAATTTAATTTAATTTAATTTAATTTATTGAATTTATATACCGCCCCTCTCCTCGCGGACTCGGGGCGGTGTACAG